>WSFP011399866.1:0-25813 GCA_009831015.1 Picea engelmannii
GAAGTTTAGGACCCAAAAAAAATAACAAAAATGTCCAAGATGGAGAACCATGATGAGTTAGTGGAAGAGGGTGGCCATTGATATCCACTTGTATCATTCATTTCCCTTAAATAATAAATGGTCCTCATTGCATCAAGTTCCCTCAGGAAATGGAGAAACTTTTGTTGAATCTGAACCTTGGTGAGCCACTTGCCTTGCTAAAGTAGTTGTCATGCTTTGACAACCTGATAGAGTTGTATGTTCTACTAGCAAGTTCCCTTCATCCTAGTGTCCATGATTCAATCCACTGCATCTTATGCAATGCAGTTGAGGTTAATTTATTTAGGGGCCAATTTCTCAGCCACCTTCGAGGTATCAAGTAAAGGTGGGAAATATGGTTGAAGCAGCTACACATTAAATACTAGGTGCAAGCATAAGGAAAGGGGAAATACTCAATTTGAAATCATTGTCACCCATAACCTGTGTGATTGTGTAAGGATTGTATTAAAGTGGTTTGAGCCTCCTATGGGGGCCTGTGAGGCACCATTTCTACAAATTCAATCACACCTTGTCACCAACCTTAAACTTGTGAGGAACTCACACTACAAGGAAAAGACCCTCTAATGGCAGTTTTTGCGGATGCCCTTATTAAAATAGCCCAAAAATCCATTTATAGCAGAGGATACTAGAGGAGGCGAGTGGTCAGAGGTTTTAGTGGAAGTTTTTTTACAGTGTGGTTATAAATATATAACACACCGATGTCTTCTATACAACTGACGCACTAGTGCCCACCAAAATAACACACCGTAGTAGGGTTATTTCAAACAAAAAAAATTACTCTGGTGCGCTACAGAAATAATGACGCAATGGGGCACATAGTTGCTCTAAAAAATTGCGCAACGTGGCAGTGTTATTTTTTAAAAAATTATATATGATGGTGTGATACTTAAACAATTGCACTAGTGCGGACGGTTTCTCCCAAACAATGGTGCACCGTGGTAAGGTTTTCAAAGACAATTCTTCGGTGTGCTAAGTAAATAACGATGCATCGATGCGACTACTTATTTACGACACTGTAAAAGGGTTAAATTAAAAAAATTACCGGCCATATTCTTAATCATGCAGAGATGTCATCCGAGAGAGAAACAACAGCAACAAGAGTAGAGGGTTGACCTATACAATGTTGTACGGGATTGGGAGGCAAGGGAGAGGGAGAGAGATTTGTTTTCTGGGTGTTTCTATGAATTTTTCTGTCTACATTTCATTTGTAAAGACTTGAGTCTAAAGTATAGGCATTTCAGTTGTAAAGACTTGAGTCTAAAGTATGGGTAGTCTCTCAAAATTATAATACATAATCATTTGAAGCATGTTGTAGACTCAAGTATTTGGTGAACTCCCAAATAATGGGTTGTCTAGCAAAATTCTAATCTATATTAGTTGCTAATTCACAATTGTGTGTGATTATGACGACAATTTGAGTTCTTATGACCATGATGTCCACAATGGGAATCTTTCTCCATGGGTACCTACTACCGTCTGGATCGCCCTTCCCATATCTCCATCATGATTGTCGATGATTATAACCTTGTGTTATCTCGTTGTCAATGATCATAACTAGCTTGCATGATCGCCCATGATCATAACCTATGTGATCTCGTCGTCAATGATCATAACTTGTGTGATCTCATCGTCAATGATCATAAACTGTGTGATATCACCGTCAATGATCATAACCTATGTGATCTCTCCATCAATGATCATAACCTTGCTATCGTCATTAATGATCATAATCATCTCTCAAATTCCTAAACTATAATCATTGTCTGTTTATAATATAGTTGGGAGTTCACCAAATCCTTGAGTCTACAACATGCTCAGTCTATCAAAATTCTAACCAATATTACAGGTAAATAAAAATTTCGATAACTTTTAAAGCATAACAATGTGTATATTTAAAAGACACCACATTGGTGCCTCTATAACACCCCAACGAATCAGGGCGTTGCATCAATAACTGCACCGTGACATGATTAAATAAAAAAAATACACACCATCGTAGGATTATTTAAAAATATATACTCAGGTGCGCTCTGTGGTATATTGACGCATCAGTAGCACATGTACTCTAAATGGACGCACCGTGATAGGGTTATTTTTAAGAAAAATATAATATGGTGTGCTTGTTAAAACCAGACGCATCGGTGCCACTAATAATAGAGCACATTGTGACATGGTTAAATAAAAACATTTACGCACCAAAGTAGGATTATTTCAAAAAATATATGTTAGTGCGCTTCATAGTATACTGATGCACCAGGGTGCATCGTTGCTCTAAAGGGAGCACCATGTTAGGGTTATTTTTTTTTTTAAATAATCGGTGCCCTATGTAACACCATACACACTGGTGCATCGAAAAATCCATTGCACTATGTTTAGGTTATTTGTAAAAAATATTATTCGGTGCGCTACGGAAATATTGTAGCACCAGTGTGTTCAGTCATCAACCGCACCAAAACAGGGTTTAATAAAAAACATTTACTGGCTGTAAAATTCATTTTTACTATTTTCAGTGTTCTAGATCTCAAAAACACCAGTGAAACTTTTGCCTCTCTAAAGCACCATCCCGTCGATGCTTCCCTTGCTTGACGTCCTTTCATCTATTTTTGTGTGCGTGGCTTTCGAATTTTTCCAAACTGTGGGAAAATTTGGTTTTTTTTACTGTGTATCAACCATGCCTCCCCGACGACAAAATGTCTAGGTAATATCTTTCTTTCTTTATAACTTAAGTTTTCGGTAGATTAAAATTTAAAATTGAGTTAATTTGTCACTATTTAAAAAAAAAATGGTGTGGCGCGTTCGATACGTTCAGCTTGCACCGCGATCGATGCACCCTGTAAATTTTCAGGGCACACCATAACATCATGTTAAATTCCTCGGTGGTGCATAGGTAAACATGAACGCATTGGCGCATTTGTTTATCGACACACCGCGTAAAATTATTTAGCTATTCGGCAATGTGTCTCAGTACCTCTAACGCACCAGTCTCTTACGATACATGGGACACTGCATGAATCAGATATATTATTTTGCACAGTGCATTAGTATGCGTGCACATCGGTGCGTTCATGTTTATAAACACGCCACTATAAAAAAATTGGCATTTTGTCACAGTGCACCATGTAAATTCTCTGTGTGCACCGCTAGTGGTACAAGTCGAACGACTTGAACACACCACCCAAAACAATTAGATCAAAAATTGCAAAGTTTTGTACTCATCAATTTTAAAAAATTGTTTTGGCGGTGTGTCATTGTTACCTAAACACACCGATGCATTTAAGGAACGTGTATACACACTGCCTTAACTAATTTTTGAAAAAAAAAATTACGGTGCATTAGGATTTTAATTTGTTTTCATTTTAACTGGTGTGTAGGGTAGTCATAACACACTGGTGGGGCATTGCGTCAATTTTAAAAAATTGGTGGGGTGGTATGTCTCTTTTACTTAAATGCATTGTAGCATATAAGGAACTTATATGCATCGCCTTAACTAATTTTTAAAAAAAAAATTTACAGCGCAATAGGATTTTAACTTGTTTTTATTTTAAGCGGTGTGTAGAATAACTGTAGCACACCGGGGTGTGGGTTTACCTGACCGCACCGGTGCGGTAAGGTTATACAACGCACCGCATTAAAAAATATAAAAAAATTGTATGGTGCGTCAATTTTCACTGGCGCACTGGGGGTGGTTCTCACAAGTTATATATGCACCATGGGTGGTGCTTAACTATTTTTCAGGCGCATCGGTTATGAAATTTACTTATTTTTTTAAGGAAGTTATTTTTTCATATCTATAAATAAATTTCTCATTTAGTAGATTTTTTTTATGGTTTATGTATGAATGAGGATTATGTATTTTGTATGTTCATCATGAAAAGACGTGAGCAGAGAGGGGAATATTTTCCCCAGTTCCCAAATGTCCCAGTAGGTGTTGTAGCAGAGATTCATCTCATGTACTCTCAACGATATATTAGGGTTGATGTACTTTCCCCAGTTGATTTTCAGGTATTTGGTGGACAGCTATGGATTGCTTCTCTCGGTGCAGAGGAGATTAGGTGCCTCTAACTGTTAGTGACAACCATAACACACTTTACCAGTGATGGGCAGCACATTATTTTCCCTCTTTTGTATTATGTTGATTCATTGGTATAGAGGCCATGGTGTATCATATGGTCTACCATTTTTTTGTGGAATTTTTGTATAGCGCTAGACAGATGTCATGCTATGATATGTGGGGCGTCGAACTTCCCTTTTATCTTAGAGCTGGTTTGCGTATTTTTTGAGAGTTTTATGTAGACAAGAGTGACTTTTGTCCGTCAACCTGTTACGTCGAGGACTCATTTGCGGATGAACATGTTAGGGGAGATTATTCCCAAGAGGGGCCAGCTGGATTTTGCATCCAAGATTTCCCCAGATGCACTGGGGCTACTAGCCAAGCTCACAAAAAATTTTTCCATTTTGGCAATTTTTTTACAGTTTTTCGGGTCCCAAACTTCCAGGGTTGTTTTAAGGCCCTAAACAATGTTCTTGGCTCGGTAATGCCTAGTATGATTTTAGAGGAAAATATTATGTTGAATGGAATGTTCATTCCTCAGCCTTTCTAATGATGCATCGAGCACCCCAAACGGATATCATATGCAAAATTTATGCCCTCGGGAAGTTGACGTATCAACTACCCCCATTGGGGCCCTCAAACCTTTCGGCGTTTCATCTCCCGGGGTTAGATTTTTGGATGTTTAGGGTTTTCTCATTTATGTTTTATGTTAAAAATACCTTTGGAGCCTCATTGTACTCATCTTCTTGTGAATGAATAGTTGTCATATCTCTTCTCAGAGATAAGTTGCCACCATTCGAGCAAGTTTGTTTCATTCTGCATTTTACATTTTCATCACATTCTCTTTATTAATAGAAGTCAAGTTTTATTGTATTTATTTGTGCTTATTTGTTACACATATATATTTCATTTTGTTCCATTTATAAATCTAGATCAGTCCTCCCCCCTTACGAAGCAATGGTCTCCATTGCATTGAGTGCCCCCATCAGATGGGAAAAATTCTACTGAACTTGGCCTCGGGTGAGCCACTTGCCTTGGTATAGAAGTTTCCCTACTTTGAAAACCCAATAAATATGGATCCTATGTTGGTGAGTGCCCTTAATCTGAGTGTCCCTAATCTGATCAATGGCTTCATGTTCCATGCAGTTAGGGTTGAGCTTCGTCGGTGTCAACTGCTCTACGATATCTGATGTGTCCAATAATGGTGGGAAGTATGGCCGAAGGAGGTCACATTGAACACTAGGTGCAGTCCAAGGAAGGGGGGAATACTTAGCTCGAAATCATTGTCACCCATAGCCTTGGTGATGGTGTAAGGTCCATAGCGAAGGGGATGAAGATTCTGATGGGGCCTTGTAAAGCGCTCTTTCTGCAACTGCAACCAGACCTTGTCTCACACATAAAACTTGTGTGGCACTTGGTGTTGATCATGGCATTGCTTGTACTTAGCATTGGATTTCTGAAAAATTTCATGGACCTATTGAAGGATGTGTTGAATCCGTTCAATGAACTTGGTGGCTTTGTCGGCCTCAGACTGAACATGGGAAGATTCTACCTATGTGGTCGCAAGGGGTAGTGCGACATCAATGGGACCCAATGGTTGAAATCCCAGCCCCACCTGAAAGGGGTTGTGTTTGGTCGATCTATGGACAGATCGATTGTAGCTATGTTGAACATAGGGTAGACTCTCATCCCATGTGCATGGATGCTTGCAGGAGTTGTACATGTGAAAGATATAAACGATCATTTGATTGACGACCTTTGTATGGCCATTAGTTTGGGCGTGGAAGGCGGTGGATTTAGTGAGCATGATGTCCAACAATGACCAGAGGCTCGACCAAAATGTGTTGAGGAACCTATTGTCCCAATATGAGATGATGGTCTATGGTATCCCAAAATGTACACACACCCGTTCGAAGAAAATCTTGGCAGTGTCTTATGTTGTGATACTCTTCTTGGAGGTTGTCAGAACAACCATCTTAGAAAACTGATCAACAACCACAAAAACATAGTCATTGCCTTGTTTGGTTGAACGAAGGCCAGACATGTAGTCCATCGAGATGGATTCTCGAGGCCTGTCGGGAGTAGGAAGAGGGGTGTACAGGACTTGTTTCTTAGTGGTTGGTTTGGCAATGAGACATGCAGTGAAGGACCTAATATAATTGTTGATATCTTCTCGAAGTTTTAGATAATAGAAATTCTTTTGTAGTACTTCCACGGTTTTTTCCCTGCCAAAATGTCCTACCATCCAACTATAGTGAGCTTCCCAAATCAACTCCACATTCTCTCTTGAAGGCACACATAGGTGGACCAGATGGCATAACAGTCTGTCCTAAAGGTGAAAGTCGGTGATAGTTGTGCACATGCCCAGCAATTGGTACGTGGTAGCGAAGTAAGGATCACTCTTGTAGAGTTGGGGCCACTCGAAGGCATCATGTCCACATGAGTGGAGCATCGTGGTTAGGGTGAAAACTGGAGGTTGATTGAGGCAATCAATGACATGATTGATGCTCCATGTCTTATATTTGATGTTGATATGGAACTGTTGCAAGTAGGTGGACCACTTTTTATGGCAGACGTTCTGCAATTTGCCTTGTGTCTGTATGAAATGTAGAGGCTTGTGATCAGTGTGGATGACTATATCCTTTCCGAGAATGTAATGCTTCCATTGGCGACAGGCTTGTACAATGTACTACATTTATTTTTCATAGGTGGGATACTTACGGATGACATATGATAGTGTCTCACTATGATATGTCATTGGATGACCATGTTGAGTGAGAAATGCACCCACAACATAGTCTAAAGCATCGGTCTCAATCTCAAAATGTTGATGCAGATCAGGTAAAGGGAGTATTGGGGCTGAGCACAAACAATGTTTCAGATCATTGAACATTTTTTGTTGTGACTTCCCCCACGCTAACTTTGTCTTGTCACCACCCTTGGTCACTTTGATGAGGGCCCATGCAATATGGGAGAATCCCAACATGAACCTGTGATAGAAGTTGGCAAGTCCTAAGAAACTTTGAAGTTCGGTCAATGTGGTCAGGGATGGCTAGTAGCAAATGACCTAGATCTTGGTTTAATCCACATGCACACCATTCTCATCAACAATGTAGCTTAGGTATTGGACCTTATTCATGTCGAAGGAGAATTTTTCCAAGTTATCATATAGATGGTGTTGTCGTAGAGTCTGAAGGATGTAATGTCCCTTTCCAAATAGAAGCTCCAGAAGAGGAGGCTTAATGGTCTAAACCACCCCGTTAGACTATAGCCAGGGCCAAAGAGGGGTAAACAGGGTTACTAGAGGTCACTCCAGTCACAGGTGTTAATTTTGGAAAGTGACAATGAGCTAAAAATAGAAGTCAACATTGAATCAGGGTTTCAGCAATGATTTAGGGTTTTGGAAGTCAATAGTGAATTAGGGTTTTAGCATGATTTAGGGTTTTGGAAATCAACAACGAATTAGGGTTTCAGCATGATTTAGGTTTTTCGAAACCTATAAAAGAAGGGTCAGCGACCTAATTCAGGATTATGCAGATTATGACTTGTCATTGAGGAGAAGAGGTGCATCTCAGGAGAGATAGTTTAGTGTATTCCAGGAGGAAGACACCAGTTGGTTGATTTCGGTGTTGAAAGACACACCCTAGTCACCGAAAAGATCATCCAGGTCTTCCATCATTCTTCATTGATCCCACAGTGCTCCCATATCTCGGGTATTATCTTTTAGTTGCTTATTTTTATTCCGGCTAAGATCCTTTTGTCTTTTGATCTAGCCAAGTGTTGTTATTTTATCCATCCACAGTTGCTTATTTATATTTTGGCTAAGATCCTTTGTATGTTGATCTAGTCAAGTATTATCAGTTATTTAGTCACATTCGGCCATATTGTAATCCACAGATATATCATAATACAAACTTTGCAGTCCTTTGTCACGTTTATTATTTGTATGATCATTTATATGTTGTAAACCTTTGATCCTACACACACATTAGCAATTTTTCCTAGACTAGCCAAGTCAGGAACATTACAGTGGTATCAAAGCTTTAGTCCTGCCAACCTGTGACTAAAGACAATGAGTGCAGCAGAAGACCCAGAGGGTCGTGAACACGTAGGTGACGAATATGTCACTTACAACATGCATCAGGAAAGAAGGCATAGGCCTGATTTTCCCCCTTTTCCTCCTAGCTCGGAGGAAGAGGAAGAGGCACATACAGAAGCAGAGAGAAGGGCAGAGCGTGAGGCTAAGAGCGAGGTAGAGAGGATACTAGGAGACAGATATGAGTGACCAGAGGGTAGTGGCAAGGCCCCCATAGATCCAGAGGCAGCTTTCATGCAGGTTATCAATGGTATGTTAGCTAGTCAACGAACCATGTCTCGGTCCTTGGCATAGGTGGTTGATAGATTGGCTAGAGTGGGCACCCTAGATACGCAAGTCCCACATGCAACACGGGGGAACTCGGGAGAAGGCAATAGACCCTAGTCACCATCTCGCACATACACCTCTGCGAGTAGGATTCCCAGACCCTTGTTTCCCAGTTTCCAGAGGGCACCCCTGGTAGCAGCACCGCCACCAATAGCACAGAGGCCACCCACTCATGCCGATGACATTGCAGAGTATAGGAGGGAGTACACAGCATTGGGTTGTGACTTCCATCAGGACATGACCTTAATCGAGTACTATGGACTCAGACTCAGGAACCACCCCAGAGAGCCATAGAGGGGAGGACCACAACAACAGCAAGGGCATAACCTCAATTTCATCCGAAAAGTTGGGAAACTCACCATCCCTTCGTTCGACGAATCGTCCAAATACGCCGCCAGAGCTTGGGTACAGAAGCTAGACACGTATTACAAGCTCAACCAGATGACCGAGACAGAGGCCATCAGTTTCGTGACCTTACAATTGGAGGGTGAGGCACACGAGTGGTGTTATCATGGACTAGTGACATTGGGTCATAGTCGCATCACCTCCTATAGGGAGTGTTGGCGACTAAATTCACTACTGGATTGCAGCAGGAGAAGAGCCCAACGCCCATCAGTTTATGTCACGATTTGTGTATGAAAGGGCTGATCGAATGGAAGTAAACTCGGACGATATTTTTTCAACTCTGAAACCAAGCCAGGTATGCATGGGCAGGTGAGGTCTTGGACATACATCAGACAATGAGTTGTATTAAGGGTGAGTGGGAGGAAGACTTGTATCAGAGAGATGCAAAGGTCTGATGTCAACATCAGGTTTCTAGCAGACTATAGGAGAATGCATTTAAATGCGAGATCTTCTTACATTCAAACGCAGAAAACCAGAGAATACAATAGTGCCACGATAAAACCCTTTATCATAACACAATTGCAATAATTCATGTGAATCAGTCAATCATGAACTCCCTTAGTATGAGATGAAAACTAGATGAAATAGGGAAATTGTCTTTCATAAAACAAGAGATCTTACATACAGATGCATAACCAGAAAACTAGAGTGCCTGTTAAAACATTACAATCAAGAGCTTCGCTCTACCATCGATGCCTGCAAAAATGGAAAAAACGCCTACATATACTCAAAAACAACCACAGCAACAAAAACAAGACGCTGCATTAAAAACATTGTGTTTGCATGTCTTCTGACAGTCTGCGCATGCAGAATCTGGCCGATCGTGCACCCAGGACTTGGTGTCCCTTCGGCCAAATTCGGATGGCTATTCTTTGTCAGACGCCACCTTAACTGCGCATGGCTCCTGCAAGGGAAGTAGCTGAGCCATTAAGATCCGAGCTAGCGTGTGCAGACCTCCTTGGCGAGTCGAGGACTCGGCGTGGCTTCCATGAATAGAACCAGTACAAAGGACCTTCTCGGGTAGACTTTCAGCCAGAACATCCATACTTTGCAATTAATGAGTGAGGCGAGGTTTCAACCACCCTCTCTCTTCTTCATTCATACCCAGCAGGTACCGAGATTTAGAACACGTCAAATCGACGTCTGGAGAAAACAGTGCCCCCTCCCTCTGAAACTTAATTTGGCGCTTTTGGCCTCCCTTTTGTACAGAACGATAAATGCTAGTGCCCATCCTCCAGGCCGGCTCCTTGTGACCAGACGCTGAAACCAAGGGCCCAATTCTGGGTGATTTCGGCACTTCAGGATTCGAGGTTTCAAGAGGTGAAATGACGAGGAGCGCTTACTCCTCGAATTCCCAAATTCCGACATGGCACGGATGTGTGTTGTGTGTCCTTAAGATAAATGGCTAAGGTAGCATCCGCTATTTAAAAGGGGGCCCACTTCATCCATAGGCTCGCTTGACGTGACCTGGTGCTAAGACCGTGGGCTCGGCTCCAAAGGTGCTTTCAGCATTTCGTCGATCGGCAATTTCAACTGTAAAGAATGGGAGGCTCCTTGTCTCCCGAAACACCGATCCTCGATACGTCGACTGGTTGCCACCTGTCCCAATTGGATCGGACGACCCAGACTTGCCCTGAACTATGGGCGCTACCCTTCGTGCTAAATCTCGGGAAACTTGACAACCCCGAAAACCCGATGACCGTCGATCTGCTTCGTCAATTGATCCTTTCCATTGAAATCAGACTGCTCGCTCGCTTGATTTTAAGCCCGAAATGGACTTCTTCTGTGAGCTGCGCTCGACGCTTATGGTTGCGGCCCTTGAATAAAACACATCCGACCGGCTTTCAAACCCCACTTCTATGCATTTACGCCAGAGGCCTAAAATCAGAGAGGAGAATACCCCTATACAAGAAATGTCACTAACATTAGGCTCCATGGGGGATAGAGTCGTCCCTATGATGCTCTAAGAACTCATTTTGCAGTTCCAGTGCCTTGCTGTTGGGCTATGGAGTCAAGCTCAAAACACCCCCTGCTGAAAATACAGGCCGAAAAAGTAAAAGTAAAACAAAACAAGATACATGCTCAAAAGAGCTTATTTATATACAGTCCTAATGCTAATAAAATATTTTACATGGGCTAGGTGAAAGAAAACTTCCACCATATCCATTCGAGCAGCTTCCTGGATAGAAGCTCCTTCCTTCTGTCGATGATCACCAGCAGATAGTGTAACCGTGACAGCAGAACGGCTACACTCTTCAACTTCTCCTCACATGCTGAAGTTGATATGAAATAGGGTGGCTCCAAGGCATAAAGGACATGCCACTCCATGTATTCACCGACAGGGTCATAGAATGAGTGGCGAATTTCGGAAAATTGGTGACAAGCAACCTCCTCTGCTACAGAGTTGCTCACATGTGGTTTAATATCTTTGATAAGCATAGGTGAGTGGACAATTGATGTAGGCTCACTGATCTCAGGCGGTAGCTGCTCGCTGACTGGCTCTGGAATGAAATATGTGCTCGATTGTTCCTCTGGTTCCTTTTCCTCTTCTTGGCTCTCCCCTGGGTCAGATTCGTATTCATCATAAATAGGGACCATGGGGTGGTTTTGCTTGTTGATTGGCTCTTCAATATATTTATAGTGATCAAATGTAGGATAAGCTTGTTGCTCATCATCACTATAATATACATCAAAAAAGGGTTGTCCTTCATTGATATGACCCTCCTCCAGAACAGTGATCCCGTCAAAAATTTACGTTTCAGGGACAGTGGGACCTGTTGCTTCTGGCTACCCATACATAATCCTTTTCTTTTTAATCCCATGTAAAAATATATCGTGAGAAAGCCCCTGGGGGAAAAGAGAAGAATTCGCTTCCAACTCTAACCCCTCTTTTAAAAAGAGAGGGTCTTCGTCATCATGAGCAGAGCTGCTAGGAACATCTGCTTCAACCCGATATCCAGGTGAGTCATCTACCATGGACCACATTTGCTCTATAAACTCACAATTTCCACAAGAGGCATGTTGATCGTTATGAACATCTAAAGGAATACAGGCATCTGATATGATGTCAGATGCTTCCGTTCTAGGGATAACACAATTAATATCATTCAACACCCCCATATTTTCCTGGCAAATTCTTTCCTCCACAGTAAAAGCTTCATCATGGACCTGGTCTTCAGGGCCAGCAGAGGCTTCATGAAGTGAAGAAAACTCCTCACAAAAGTTTTCAAACAAACAATCAGCTGGATAGTAGTCTTTACAAAATGAATTGAAAGCTGTATGAAAACCTATTAAAGAGAGGATGCTCGCAGCGGGAAGAGATCGACACCAGTCAAGAGGAGCTCCCTTCAATGAACACTTGAAGAGATTAATCCGGACATCCTCATGCGTGATATTGTGTCGGTGAATAGCCTCATGGAAGTCCAGTAAATGCTCAGTTGGTTCCTCCCAACTTGTTGCATGAAATTCAGGGAGGAAATCTTCCCATTGCTCTCTATCAGGAAGTGCATTAGGAAACCCAACTATCTGGGAAAAGTCATAGAAAGCAAACCTTTGAGCCATAATTTTCTCCATATCGAACCAGTGAAGTCGCCAATCGATCCTCGAATCATGGAGTCACAAGGTGAAAGATGCGCAGATTCAAATATGTCTGGTCCTTGTTCACCATCAAAGGTCAGATCTTAACGTTGTCGTTACCCCAGGAAGCTTCTCAAGCTGAGAAAGTAGCCGCTGAAACCTTCTCAAGAAATCTCCTCTGGGTTATCTTTCAAGTGTGCTAACAATAGCTACAGCTGAAATAGTGAAGTGGAAACAATGGAGTCACCACAATGGAGTCGCCAGGTGCACAGTAGCAAACTTTAAGGGCTCTGATGTCTGATGCACCTTCAGAATCAGAGGCTCAATGTCGTTCTGCCCAGGGAAAATCTTCAACTTCATCCCCAGCAACGGCGCCAGAAATGTTGGCGACGGAAGTCACTCTTGGATTGCAGCAGGAGAAAATCCTGACACCCATGATTTTATGTCACGATTTTTGTATGAAAGGGGTGATCGAATGGAAGTAAACTCAGACGATATTTTTTCAACTCTGAAACCAGGCCAGGCATGCATGGGCAGGTGAGGTCTTGGACATACTTCAGACAATGAGTTGTAGTAAGGGTGAGTGGGACGAAGACTTGTATCAGAGAGATGCAAAGGTCTGCTGTCAACATCAAGTTTCTAGCAGACTGTAGGAGAATGCATTTAAATGCGAGATCTTCTTACATTCAAACGCAGAAAACCAGAGAATACAATAGTGCCATGATAAAACCCTTTATCATAACACAACTGCAATAATTCATGTGAATCAGTCAATCATGAACTCCCTTAGTATGAGATGAAAACTAGATGGAATGGGGAAATTGTCTTTCATAAAACAAGAGATCTTACATACAGATGCATAACCAGAAAACTAGAGTGCATGTTAAAACATTACAATCGGGAGCTTCACTCTACCATCGATGCCTGCAAAAATGGCAAAAACGCCTACATATACTCAAAAACAACCACAGCAACAAAAACAAGACGTTGCATTAAAAACATTGCGTCTGCATGTTTTCTGACAGTCTGTGCATGCAGACTCTGGCCGATCGTGCACCCAGGACTTGGTGTCCCTTCGGCAAAATTTGGACGGTTATTCTTTGTTAGACGCCACCTTAACTGCACATGGCTCCTGCAAGGGAAGTAGTTGAGCCATTAAGAGCCGAGCTAGCGTGTGTAGACCTCCTTAGCGAGTCGAGGACTCAGCGTGGCTTCCATGAATAGAACCAGTACAGAGGACCTTCTCGGGTAGACTTTCAGCCAGAACATCCATACTTTGCAATTAATGAGTGAGGTGAGGTTTCAACCACCCTCTCTCTTCTTCATTCATACCCAGCAGGTACCGGGATTTAGATCACGTCAAATCGGCGTCTGGAGAACATAGTGCCCCCTCCCTCTGAAACTCAATTCGGCACTTTTGGCCTCCCTTTTGTACAGAACAATAAATGCTAGCGCCCATCCTCCAGGCCATCTCCTTGTGACCAGACGCCAAAACCAAGGGCCCAATTCTTGGTGCTTTCGGCACTTCTGGATTCGAGGTTTCGAGAGGTGAAATGACGATGAGTGCTTACTCCTCGAATTCCCGAATGCCGACATGGAACGGATGTGCGTCACGTGTCCTTAAGATAAACGGCCGAGGTAGCATCCGCTATTTAAAAGGGGGCCCACTTCATCCACAGGCTCGCTTGACGTGACCTGGTGCTAAGATCGTGGGCTCGGCTCCAAAGGTGCTTTCGGCGTTTCACCGATCGGTGATTTCAGCTGTAAAGAATGGGAGGCTCCTTGTCTCTCGAAACACCGATCCCCGATATGTCGACTGGCCGCCACCTGTCCCAATTGGATCGGACGACCCAGACTTGCCCTGAACTATGGGCGCTACCCTTCATGCTAAATCCTGGGCAACTTGACAACCCCGAAAACCCGATGACCGTTGATCTGCTTCGTTAATTTATCCTTGCCTTTGAAATCAGACTGCTCGCTCGCTTGATTTTAAGCCCGAAATCGACTTCTTCTGTGAGCTGCGCTCGGCGCTGATGGTTGCGGCCCTTGAATAAAACACATCCGACTAGATTTCAAACCCCACTTCTATGCGTTTACACCAGAGGCCTAAAATCAGAGAGGATAATACCCCTATAAAATAAATGTCGCTAACAGGGAGTTTATAGATAGGCTCAAGGACAGGTTTGACAGGAAGGATCCCGAAATACACTTCAGGGATCTAGCCCAGTTGAGACAAACTAGCACAACAGAGGTGTTCATCACAGATTTTCAGCGGGTAACCGTGGCAGTGACAGATATATCAGAGCCCAAGATGATCATGTTATTCACAGAAGGACTCATAGAGCCTTTGAGATGATGGGTGAAGGCATACAGGCCTCCCACTTTGCAGGATGCCATCCTTCGCACTCGAGATCTGGCAGACTCAATGCCAAAGACTAAAACTTTCTCCAAACCATTTGTGCCCCAGAGGGATCAATACAGGAAGCCATTCCAGAGAGAATGGAAGGGCAAGGAGAAGTTGGATGATGAGACTAGGCGAGAGCTTATGAGGAAGAAGCTTTGCTTCAGCTGCAGAGATCCTTGGGTCCCAAGCCACAGGTGCATGGTAAAAGGAGAGATCCATTATATTGAGGTAGCAGTAGATAGTGTGGATAGTGAGGAAGAGGAGAAGGACAGTGGATCCACTAGTTCAGAGGAGGAGTCAACACCAGCAGAGGAGCAGCCTCCCCGTAGACCAGCGACACTGGCAGGAGCCCATCCTCTAGTAGTCCCACAACCACCAGAACATGCTAACAGGAGGAAACCAGTAAAGGGAGGTGTCATAGCGACCCTTTCTAGTGTTCCCATGTATGATACCCTCCGTGTCAAATGGATTATTCAGGGGCAATGGGTAATCTCCCTAATAGATGGTGGGGCCACCCACAACTTCATCGACGCTTCACTAGTATCAAGACGGGCACTTCAGACAGAGGAGTTTGAGGGGTTTGATGTTGCGGTAGCAGATGGCCACACAGTGGAGTGTCTAGACAGAGTTCCAAACTTAGAGATGAAGTTAGGCAACTACACAGTGAGAGACACATTTTATGTGGTTGACCTATCGGACACAGATGTGGTGTTAGGAGTTCAGTGGATGATTGCCTTGGGAAAAATCACTACCAACTACCAAACCTTGGAAATGGGATTCAGAGATCAGGATGGGAAGAAGTTTGTTCTAAGAGGTATGTCGACAGGAGCACCCAGGACAGTTTTAGCCAAGAGGATAGAGAGGATATTTAGACATGGGGAGGTAGCATATGTCGCAGAATGCTTGATCACTACTCAGAAGGATTCAGAAGGTCGACAACAATACCACACAAAGATCAAGAATTTATTGGAACGACATCAGCAGGTCTTTGAGGCAATTCCACTAGGGAGACCACCTGACAGGGGGTTTGAGAACACCATTGAGTTGGAGGAGGGGGCCAAACCTATGATCACCCCCCCCTATCGTCATCCTAGGAGGTTCAAGGATGAGATAGAGAAGGAAATCAAGGAATTTTTGGCGATGGGACACATCAAACCGAGCAGCATCCCATTTGCTTCTTCAGTTGTCTTAGTTTTGAAGAAGGATGGCACCATGAGGATGTGCATTGATTATCAAGCCTTGAACAAGAAAACCATCAAGAACTGGTACCCTATCCCACGCATTGATGAGTTGATGGATGAACTGCATGGGCCAGTTTTCTTCTCAAAAATCAATCTACACTCTGGATATCATCATATCAGCATCCGAGAGCAGGACATAGAGAAGACGGCATTTTGATGTCATTTTGGACACTTCGAGTTCCTAGTTATGCCATTTGGGCTAACCAATGCACCCGCTACATTCCAGTCTTGCATGAACCATATATTCAGTGATCATTTAAGGAAATCAGTCTTGGTTTTCTTCGACGACATCTTGATCTATAGTCGGTCATGGCAAGAGCATATGAGTCACCTGGATGAGGTATTAAGCATCATGGAGGCACAGTCATTATATGCCAAAGAGTCCAAGTGTGAGTTCGGTATGATAGAGTTGCTTTACTTAGGCCACATCATCAGTGCACAGGGGCTACAGGTGCACCAAGAGAAGATCAGGGCCATTATGGATTGGTCGATGCTCAAGAATGTGACAGAATTAAGGAGCTTCTTCAGGCTGTGCAGCTATTACAGGAGGTTCATTTGGGGTTTTCTCAGCTTGGAGCACCGCTGACAAATCTTGCCAAGCATGGGGCCTTCATATGGACTGAGAAATCACAGGAATACTTTGATCACATGAAGGAAGTCATGGGCACTTGTCCAGTGTTGGCACTACCAGACTTCACCTTGCCATTTGTACTAGAGTGTGACGCATCCGGGGAAGGGATCGGTGCAGTTTTGATGCAGGGAGGACACCCCATTGTATTCGAGAGTCGGAAGCTTAGTCAACCTGATAGGTTGTACTCCATTTATGACAAGGAAATGTTGGCAATCATGCATGCCTTAACCAAGTTCAGACAATATTTGGTGGGCAGCAAATTCGTGGTGAAGACCGATCACAACAGTTTGAAGTATTTCCTTGAGAAAAAGGACCTCAGTGAGCGCCAACAGAAATGGGTGACGAAGGTACAGGCATTCAACTTTGACATAGAGTATTTCAAGGGGAAGAAGAACATTGTGGCCGATGCACTATCGAGGAGACCTGCGGCATGTTCTTTGATGGAGATTTCAGCAGATTGGAAATCCCACTTGTTAGTGGAATATTCCAAGAACAAGTTTGCTTGTGAGGTGATGGATGGGAAGATACAAGATGACCAGTATAGGGTCATTGACGATGTCATATTTTACAAGGATAGAGTCTACTTGGTGCCAGATTCAGGGCTTAAGAAGAAGATCCTCACCGCAGTTCATGATTCACCTCTAGTAGGCCATCAGGGGTTTTTCAAAACCTCCAGACATATCAGAGATAGGTTCTCATGGAAGGGCCTCAAACAAGATGTTATGAGACACGTCAGTGAGTGTGTGACTTGCCAGCAGAACAAGTCAAAGGATGCTTTTACAGCAGGGCTACTTTATCCACTCCCCATTCCAGAGTAGAAATGGGAGAGTATATCTATGGACTTCATCACCGGTCTACCCAAGGTCCAGGGTAAGGATTGTATCTATGTAGTGGTCGACAGATTGACCAAGTTTGCCCACTTCTACACCATACCGACAGAGTACAGCACAGTTTAGGTAGTTGATATTTTCTTCAGGGAGGTCTTCAGACTTCATGGGTTGCTGAAGAACATCGTCAGTGACAGGGACAATCAGTTCATAGGGACATTTTGGAGAGAGTTGTTTTGGTTGGTGGGGACAGATGGGCAGACCGATATTGTCAACAAGTGGGTTGAAGGGTATTTGAGGAACTATGTAGGAGGACAACATAGAACGTGGGTAAAGTGGTTACATTTAGGAGAACATTGCTACAGCACCACCTTCCACATGTCCATTGGTATGACACCCTTCCGAGCATTGTACGGATATGATTCTTCCACTTTGGTAGACTTGGTCTTCAGGGAGAGAAAATATCCCAAGGCCAACGATTGGATCATAGAGAGTCAGGAGATTCTCAAGTTGTTGAAAGAGAACCTGCAGACGACGCAAAACCGACAGAAGATAAGTGCGGACAGGCACAAGGTAGAGCGCAGCTTTCAGGTTGGAGATTTGGTTTTCTTGAGACTCCAACCCTACAGACAGTCATCTCTGAAGAAGAGTGGGGACAAGAAGCTCAAGCCCAGATTTTATGGTCCTTACAGGATCATGCATCGAGAGGTGAGGTTGCTTACGAGCTAGAGCTTCCAGAGGGGAGAAAGATTCATAACGTGTTCCACGTGTCTTGCCTCAAAAAGGCAGTGGGACAATTCATTAACACATTAGAGGATCTTCCCCCGTTGGATGAGGAGGGACAGTTGGAATTAGTTCCAGAGGAGGTTTTGGAGTTCCGAGAGTGGAAACTAAGGAGCAGGGTCATCAGAGAGTGTTTGATCAGATGGAGAGGGCTTCCAGTAGAGGATGCTACTTGGGAGAGTGAGAAGGTGTTGCATCATTGTGGACTGGCATTGCTTGAAGACAAGCAAATTAGGGAAGGGAGGACTGCAATGTCCCTTTCCAAATAGGAGCTCCAGAAGAGGAGGATTAATGGTCTAAACTGCCCCATTAGACTATAGCCATGGCCAAAGAGGGGTAAACAGGGTTACTAGAGGTCACTCCAGTCAAAGGTGTTATATTTGGAAAGTGACATTGAGCTAAAAATAGAAGTCAACAATGAATTAGGGTTTCATCAATGATTTAGGGTTTTGGAAGTCAACAGCGAATTAGGGTTTCAGCATGATTTAAGGTTTTGGAAATCAACAATGAATTAGGGTTTCAGCATGATTTAAGGTTTTGGAAAGCTATAAAAGAAGGATCAACGACCTAATTCAGGATTATGCAGATTATGACTTGTCATTGAGGAGAAGAGGTGCATCTCAAGAGAGATAGTTCAGTGTATTCCAGGAGGAAGACACCAGTTGGTTGATTTCGGTGTTGAAAGACACACCCTAGTCACCGGGAAGATCATCCAGGTCTTCCATCATTCTTCATTGATTCCGCAGTGCTCCCATATTTCGGGTATTATCTTTTAGTTGCTTATTTATATTCTAGCTAAGATCCTTTTGTCTTTTGATCTAGCTGAGTGTTGTTATTTTATTCAGTTGCAGTTGCTTATTTATATTCCGGCTAAGATCCTTTGTATGTTGATCTAGTCGAGTATTGTCAGTTATTCAGCCGCATTCGGCCATTTTGTAATCCACAGAGATATCATAATACAAACTTTGCAGTCCTTTGTCGCGTTTATTATTTGTATGATCATTTATATGTTGTAAACCTTTGATCCAACACACACATTAGCAGTGTTTCCTAGACTAGCCGAGTCAAGAACATTACAAAGGACATGTTGACTATGATGCAAGTGTTCTGCCCAAGTCTCGCTAAAGATGAGGATGTCATCCAGATATACCACCACAAAAGAATTAGTGAAGGGTCACAATATATTGTCCATCAACCTCATGAAAGTTGTTGGAGAATTTGTTAAACCAAAGGGCATGACTAGCCATTCGAAAAGACCTTCTTTAGAATTGAAATAAGTCTTCCATACATCAGTATATTCTATTGGGACCTAGTGGTAGCTAGACTTCAAATCAATCTTACTGAAGTACTTGACCCCCTTGATCTAGTTAAGAAGGTCATCAATTCAGGGAATTGGGTACCGATTTCTGACTATGATTTTGTTTAGGGCCCTGTAGTCAATATAGAGTCGTCAGATCCCATATTTCTTCTACATGAGTATAATTGGGCTTCCGCAAGGTGAGGAGATGGGTCAAGTGTGCCCCTTTTGAATAAAATCTTAGATTTGGCTCTTGATTTCCCCATTTTCCATTAGAGAGTGACGATATAATGGCCCATTAGGTAGCGGTGCACCGAGGGTTAGATCGATTGAATGCTTGACCTGATAGTGTAGTGGTACCCTGGTGGGTGAGGAGAATATGCCTTTGTATTCTTCCATGACCTTGTCCACCTGCTTATGTTGCATGGAGAGGCCCTCTGTAGAATCCATGGATGTGGCAACGACCTTAAATCCACTTTGAGAGTGAATCATGAAGAAGACAAATTTCCTGGTCTCGAAAATGACCTGCTTATATTGTTTAGCAGAGATCAAAGAAATGGCAGTACATGGAGCTACCAATGGTATCATGTACAATTTTCTACCCAAAGTAATAATAACACTACGAGGTCTAGAATTATATACAACATGATGTTTCCATAAGTATGGTTGGCCTAAAAGAAAATCACAAAATTCAAGAGGGGAAATATCACACAATGCCTCATCCTTAAAGGGCTCGATGCCATAAGGCAAGCAACATTGTTGATTGACATGAAGATCTCTCCCTTGGCGGAGCCACCCAATGGTGTAGGGTTGTGGGTGTGGTGTTGTTGGTAGGTCCAACCTCTTAGCGACCTCTGCTGAGATCGTGTTCTTTTGGCTTCCACTATTGACAATGAAATGTAGTGGAGTACCCTTCACCCACATCTACGAGTGAAAAAGGTGTTCATATTCCTCTAGTTCTTATGGTTCGCTTGGTTGGACCTTAGTGGTAGCGATAGTGGAACTAGGTTCTGCATCAATGATATGCTTCCCCTTGTCTGGATCTGATACAGAGTCGAAACTTGCCTCTGACTCTAAGGATTTCATTTCGGCCACCAGAAACTACTTCGAGCAACATTCATTGGTGTTATGCCATGGGATTTTATGGAATTCACACCACTTCCCAGTGTCTTTCTTCGTCTTCTCATTACCCTTCTTTGTTTGTGACTTGGATTGGTTGTCCTGAGGAGGTCCATCCTTGCTATGTCCTTTTTTATGTGGGTTGGGGTCGCCTTTTCCCTGCTTCTGCTGTGAGGAATTTGCAGATCCAAACTCCCCCTTCTTTTGTTTAAATTTTTGCTCTGACAACATATCAATAAGTCATGCCCGGTGGTGAGATGTCCAAAAACTCCATTTGTTTTTGGATGTATCTATGTAGACAACCGTGGTACTTGAGCACCAAATTTCATTCAGAGTCTTTGATATCCAACTTGGTGTGCAGGGTATGGAAGATATTTGTGAACTCTAGCACTGTCTAGTCCATTTCCTATCGTAGTGTGGTCCATCTCGTGTACTGGTCATCGCTTCCAATAGGGTAGTATTGTTCCTTAATAGCATCCCTGAAAGAATATCAAGTGGGTGTGACTACAAATATTTCAGATTCCTTAGTGGCCCTTTGCTCACAGTAAGTCTACCACCAATCATTGACATGGGGGACAACCTGAAGGAGCGCAAAGGTATTATTTTCACTATCAGAAAATTATGGATCGAAAAATACCTTTCTAGTAGATTCAACCATTTATCTAGAGCATATGCATCTGTCTAACCTTCAAATACAAGAATATCAAAACTCACTTGTACCTTGAACGGGGTGGCGCCTCCAAAGTGGTTGTTTGACGAAGATGCATCAGTTGTTGGCAGTCGTTGAAGGATCTGTGTGAAATTATCCATCATCTCATTCCTCTGTCGTGTGAAGGCTTCCTCGAGCAATACTTTAAAAGGATCTCCTTCTCCCTTGTCTCTCTTTTCTTCCACCATCGAAATTCGTTGGGGTTGGCGGGGACGTTCTTGCAAGGGCTCAACTACTTAGAGTCCCAACTCCTTGTACATTGACCTCGTTGGGGACATGCACAGAGAAATAAATAAAGAGCAGACCGCTCCGATACCATTGATCTGGATTTATAAAAAGAACAAAATCAAATGTAGATGTGTAACAAAGAAACATGCATAGATACACTAAAACTTAACTTCTATTAATAAACAGAACATGTTGAAACTATAAAATGCATAATGAAACCAACTAGCTCGAATGGTGGCAGCTTATCTCTGAGAAGAGATGTGATGACTACGCTCATTTGCAAGAAGATGAGTACAATGAGGCTCCAAAGGCCTTTTTAAAATAAAACATAAATGAGAAAACCCTAAACATATAAAACCATAACCCAGGAGATGAAACGCCAAAATGTTTGTGGGCCTCAATGGGGGTAGTTGATACCTCAACTTCCCAAGGGCATAACTTTTGCATATGATCTTGTTTTGGGGTACTCGATACATTGTTGGAAATATCTAGCCAAGGAGTACGCATTCCATTCAATCTATCATTTTCCTTTACATATATTCTAGGTGATTTCAAGCCAAAAAAAAAACATTGTTAAGGGCCTCAAAACGACCCCAAAAGTTTGGGACCCGAAAAACTGTAAAAAAAACTACCAAAATAGAAAATTGTTCTTTGAGCTAGTGGAATAGGTGGGTGGCCACCGATATCCACCTGGATCATGTTATTCCCTATAGTTGATGGCTATGGCTTCTCCCTATGGCCGATGGTTGCGGCTATGGTTGCAGCTGGCTATTGCAACCCACACCTTCTCCCTTTTGTTTTAATTATTTTTGTGCAACCTACACACAAAAATTCTTGTGTTGTCTTGTAGAAAACAATTCTAGTTGTGCACTTGGTTATCTTTTTAGAGTCTCGGCTTTGATACCATGTTAATTTTCATGCCCATCACCTAACAATTTATTTCCTAGCAAATACCTTGCTATAATAAACTTATTATGCAGGTTTACTGATTAAAAAACACGGTTGAGTTTTAACGATTTACAGAAATAAATTTGTAAAAGCAAAACAGAGAACCAAACACATTTGCACATGTAATTTTATAGGTAAATACCTGTGCAAAAACCCATAAAGGAAAACCAGTACCTTGTTGATTTTATTAATATAAAATATGAGCTCTCATCCTAGGATAATGTCCCACCTGACAAATAATACGAAACAACAAAATAGACTAGCCTATCACCTCAAGATCTATCTTCGATCGTACTAGTTGCTACTCTTTTTTTGCCCCTTGTTCCTTTCCTTGGACCCTACCCCTACACACTTGGATGAAATTCCTTCTCCACCAAGCCAATTATATATCATATCTCACTCGGTGTGTGTCTCCTCCTCTCACTTAGTTTTCCCTTTATAATCTTGAGTTTACCCTAAATCCAAAACACTAGATCTCCAAAGTGATCAATGGTTGAGCTTAGATCTCACCTTCACTTTATGATCCAATGGCTAGAGTTTAATTTAACTCACTAATGCCAAATACTTAGGCATTTAATTAAATTATACTCTATTAATTACAAAAAGGCATTCACTTTAATAATCACCTTTTTAAAGTGAATCTCCTAAGCCTTGAGAGGTATTAAGGATGACTCCCACATGTTAGACACAAAATCGATGTGGAAGTACATGTTTGATGCTATAAACATCAACAATAAAGGTGCCTAATGGAAAGGCCTGGTCTTATGGTTTATTTGCGGCTAGTTTCTCTCTCTGGCTTTCATTAATCCTCCAACATTTATTTATTTATCAATCATTGGAATATGGCATTATCGTTTGTATGAAAGAGTTGTTCTGAGGAAACTATGAACAACAATCTTGGTGACAGTTTGAGGGTTACCCCCTCCGACCCAAGAGCCAACCTAAGCCTAAAGTGGGGAGGTTTCTCCAAATCCTCTGAAGGATTCCTTGATGATGGGTTACAGAGAACGCAACGAAAACACACACACAAAGCAAGGGACTTTGGAGAATATAATCCCAAACCCACGAAGGAGAAAACTTTATTACACAATCATTTATCGGGCTTCCCCTTTGTTTGTACAAATGGTCCCTTTTTATAACCTTGGGTGAACATAACAACCATTACATAATTAGATGGTTGGTTCAAATGATCCCCACAACTCTCTCCATAATATCTCCTTAAATCTCCCAACAGATCTCCATGAATCTCTCAACAAATCTCGATATTCCTAGCATTGCTCATTTATCCTCATCTTTCATCCTCACGTAGACTTTCTAGAATTAGTTTACCTCATTACAAAGCATCATTTAATTTATTTAATTAGTCATGATAACAAGTAGGGATTATATCATACCCCTCCCTTAACAAACACTTGTGAGCCCATTATGCCTTTTTTCCACTTGGTCCTTTGAACTCATTTCATCTTTATCTTCTTTGTCTTCTCTTTTCTCTATCTTATGTGATCTTTGGTCTTCTTCATTCTCCATCCTCAATCCTCTTTATCTTCATGTACCAGCAAACATAAACGTTATTGAAGTCCATATAAAAGGATTACCATCCATCGGAGTACATGGGTCGCCAGTCGTTGCATTCGTCGTTTCCCTAGGAAACCTTTTCATGTACATGGTTCATCAACCATTATCTATCACATGTATGCATATATGTACCTTTACTTCCCCTACATCATCACCATCATCATCTTGACCATGGTTTTGTGACATACACGTAGCCATGCTCTCGATGCTCCTGCATTAGACTCCCAAGGAACAAAACTCTTCATGGACTCATGTCCATGCATTCCCTATCATCTCGTAAACTTTTGTTTCACAATTTTCCACGCAAGCCATTTTTTTATGACCTGCAATCTCCCTTTCATGCTCAACTTACTCAAGTCCATTTTTCATGACTAGAAATCTCGTTGACTACCTCAGATCGACATTTCTGTCAGATGTGGACTTCCTCAAATTGGCGATTATGCCCATAGTTGAGAAAAGTCTCTCTCATGACTACATCAGTGGTCTCAACCGACCACAAAGCCTACATTACAAAGTGGTTTTTTTGGAGTACTGCGAACTTAACAAATTATGGGGAATACATGTCTCATTAGGCTTACATTAATATTGACTCGGGTACATACAATTTCAACTTTCATTTTAGGCTAAGCTAGCCTTTATACATATGACCAAGACCATCATTAAAGTACTTTATTCAAGGACCATTTCTTAGGGATATAAATTTCATGGATTTATTTTTATCTACATCACACAATACTTTATTTATACCTTGCTTCGCTTGCTTATTCTTCGTCGACCATGCTTTCGTTGCTTCACTTCTTATGCTTCATTGTGTTTGTCTTTTGTCGCTTCATTCTTTTTCTTTCTTTGCATCCTTGTCTATGTCCTTTCCTCTCACCTCTTGCTTCTTTTTGTTCATGCATAGGAGTCCATCTAATCCAACTATCTATGTCATCTTCTTATGGCATGGTGTCTCTTTCTACTTTTATTTGGCTTCCTTTTGAACCCTTTGTTTGACTATCCATAGTCATTTTCCTCTCTTTCTCTATGAGCTTCTCCATGCTCACTATGAGAAGCAAATATACTCTGCAGTAATAAGTTTGTTTCACCCTGCTACACAATACCTCACCAATATTCTCTCTTGAATTTGGCCTTTTGGTATTCCTAGTTCCTTCCGCTAGAACCTTCTGAGCTTCCTCTGCTCCTCAGTTTCCATAGTTGTAGGCTTCTGCACTTTCTCGCTTCTTCTCAAGAACTTTGCATGATCTTTCCTCTAAATAACTCTAACCACATTGTGATTGTGGAGTTGCCTCAACAATTTCTACCCAACCTTTGTTGGAAGTTGTTCCTCTTTCTATTATAGCTTTCCTGTTGTAGGGTTCTGCCACAAATCTCGTTTTCTCTTGAAGTCATCTGTAATAAATAACTCGGTACGCAATTGTATAATAATGTATAAAATATAAATGATTGATAAAATATATGATAAAAATGATGATTTACAATTGAGAAGGAGGGCTTGATTATATACCCACACAGGGGTGCCCTTTCACCACTAGACATGTCTTTTGGAGAACATGT
>ML857889.1:0-16025 GCA_009831015.1 Picea engelmannii
GCTCTTTCTCCCCTTGGTCAAGTAGGATGATTCTTCTTTTCAACACAAACAACAAAACAAAATTTTTATTTTCGTTGAAGTGCATATGACAATGTTTTGTTCCACCTGTACCTTGTAGGGGCGGGCTTCCAACATCTTCTAGCATGTAAGAACAAGCTTCCAACACCTTATACCTTATACAAGGTATATCAATTTACATTGTGGTTGGTGTTACAAGCTTCCTTGTGCCTGTTTGCTTCTAAGTTGTCCCAGTTGATATCTAGTTCTTGAACGACCATTAACACACCTTCAATGTCTAGTCAATCTGTGAAACTATTTGCTTTACATTCAATATTAAATGGGATGAGCACATGAAGACTCTAAGAGAGCTTCTAGTCATGGGTCAACTTGTCCAAAGGGGTTCCATTTAGCAATAATTTAAAAGCATTTACTAGAACGAGAATGTGTCTCTCTACTATAAGCTTTTTGTCAGACAATTAGCTTAGGTTGATGGATAATTGGTTTGGATTGTTGGTTGTCATTGATGTCAACCTTGGAGAGTGATATTGTAGATTGATGTCAACCCTTGGAAGAAGTCTGGTAGTGAATTTCGATAGCACAAACGTATGGGTAAGGGACCCGAGTTTATTTGAGGTATAAAGGCATGAAAATCAATGAATATGAAAGTAAGACTATTCTAGATGGATATAAGATGTCATGCCATTTCTGGTGATATGTGAAATGTCAAATAACTCCTCACAGTTAGAGAGTTGTGGCTATGTGAAGTTGGAGAACCCTCATGAATTATCTAGAATATCCTAGACGATCAAAGAAGTCAATTATTCTAGAAGCTCCTAGAAGAAGTGTACTAGTCAAATTAACAGTAATTAGGAGTTAATCATGGTTATAGTTGTTGCATTAAGAAAATAATTAAAAATAATTTAGTTGTTGAAATATCCTAGATTTGGCTGATCTGGATATCTACTACTGATCTAGCGTTCTGTCTCACAAATCTGATACTTTGGGGGTTTCTGGATGCGTTTTATCTTCATATCTGATACTCTGGGGGTTTCTGGATGTGTTTTAGTTACGTGCTTGAGATATTTTGTGATTGTCAAATGTCCATGTTATACATTATGGTTTAAACATTATATATATGATGCATGCGGAAAAAAGGAAAAACAACCGCCCAATAATATGTATTATGAGACTTAAGAAAATAAATACAATGAAATACTGGAAATATAGAAATTAGTCATCAGTTAGATCTCATGGATCGTCACTAGAATACAAGCGAATCACATAAAATACCTGTGACCAAAACATCAAGGCAGATCTGATGCATGCACGGAAAGATCGGCAAAATCGACAGTTCCGAAGAAGCACAGTAACCACTACAAACTGGAAAACTCATCTGGAAGGCTATAACCGTCGAAATGAGCTGGAAATTGTCTCAACAGAAGCGCCCTGGCCTCTAGAATGATCCTGGTGAATGTCAGACGAAATATCTGTCCTATGAGGCTCCAGATCTCACCCCCTAAGGGTCTATGCATCTTCTGGGCTCTCTGAGTGCGCCTAAATGATTCCACCAACAGAATCAACTGATATATGACTCAAAATGTTCGCCATGGCTAATGTTGAATTGGCTTAGAGGGGTTTCCTCGAATTTGATCTGATACTCTGTCTATAACGCCAACTGTCCTTCCACAAGAGCTGCGCCCTGGATTGTTGAATGCTGGGCCCTGAAGGATTCCACCGTCAAAATTTGACGGTAAGTGGTTCAATTTATCCACCCTGGCTGAATCTCAACTGGGTCGGAAGGGATCTGCAATACGAGCTTTGATCTCGTGCAGCTACACAAACCCTCTCTCTGACCTTGCACCCCAACTGGCTGAGCTGCGCAACACTGCAAACTGGATACTCCTGAATCGCACGATGAAATACCTGGATGGTATCTCCGATGGGCTAGGGTGTGTCTCTCAACACCGAAACCGATCAATGGTGGTGGTTTCCTCCAGAAATCCACAAAACAGTAGAAGTCAAATCTCCTCCTCCTCTGGGAACTCTCTCAACATCAAATCATAACATAGCATAATGAGGAATTAGGTCGAATTCCTCCCTTTATACTCTTCCCAATCTAATTCACCATTGACCTCACTTAAGCTAGGCACTTTTCCTCCTAAGGTGAGTAATTAATTAATTAAGTAATTAATTAATTAAGTAATTAATTAACACCTTTTCGTTCTATTTCTCCGTTGACTTATGCTTAAGTGACATTTCCTATGTTTTTGGTTGAATTCATCGTTTAGCCATCAATTCTCTCTTATTTCTCCTCTAGTTCCTTGTTTGTGCTTGACTCTAGTCTACGCGAACATATAGACTACTAAGTCACTCCCTGTTGGCCTACTCTTGAGAACGGGACATCACAGTCCTCCCTTCCCGAGATTGCTTGTCTTCAAGCAACATCAATCCTGGGACTTGCAAAATATGCTCCCCCTCCCATGTGGCATCCTCCACTTGAAGTACCCTCCATATAACTAAGCACTGCATGATGACCTTGTTCCTCAACCTGCGCTCTCTTTCCTCAAGCACCTCCTCTGGCACTAGCTCCAACTAGCCCTCCTCATCTAAGGGTGGTAACCCCTATGAAGTGTTAATCTGTTGTCCCACTTCCTTTTTGAGGCAAGAAATGTGAAAGACGTTATGAATCTTGCTACCTTCTGGTAGCTCTAGCTCGTATGCCACCTTGCCTACCCTCTTGATGATTCTTTATGGCCCATAAAATCTCGGCTTCAGTTTCTCTGCTCTGCTCCTCTTCAAGGAGGACTATCGGTATGGTTGTAACTCCAGAAAAACCAAGTCCCCAACCTCAAAACTTCACTCTACCCTCTGCCTGTCTGCATAGATCTTTTGATGGTTATGTGTTGCCTGCAAGTTTTCCTTCACTACCCGCAGAATCCTCCGGCTCTCCTCCACCCAATCTTTGGCCCACAAGACCCTGCTATCCCTAAACACAATCTGCACAAAATTGGGTGCATCGTATCCATACAATGGTCTAATTGGTGACATCCTGATAGACATATGGTGAGTCGTGTTGTAGCAATACTCAACCATGTGCAACCACCTCACCCATGTGCGTTGTTGTCCCCCCACATAGTTCCTCATATACCCCTCCACCCATTTGTTGAAAACTTCGTCTGTCCATCTGTCTGTGGGTGGTAGTTGGTACTCGTGGCTAGCTCTATGCCTGTCAACCTGCCAAAGTGCACTGATGAAGCGCCCATCCCTATCACTGACTATATGCCTGGGCAGGCCATGCAACCTGAATACCTCTAGGAAAATCAACTTTGCTACCTGTATGGCCTTGTAGTCTGTGGGTATGGCAAATAAATGTGCAAATTTGGTCATCCTATTGACCACCACGAATATACAATCCCTGCCCTGCACTCGAGGAAGGCCTGTAATGAAATCCATAGAAATGCTCTCCCATTTATTCTCTGGAATGGGTAGAGGTTGAAGTAATCCTGTTGGGTGTGTCTGCTCGGACTTGTTCTGCTGACAAGTCATGCACTCCCAGATGTGCTTCGATACATCATCCTTGAGACCCTTCCATGAGAATCTCTCCCTAATCTGCCTGTAAGTTTTGAAGTACCCTTGGTGCCCTGCTGCAAGCAAATCACGACACACCTTCTGAATCTTTCCCTTTAAGGTAGATTTTGGAACCAAGTAGATCCGGTCCTTATAGAAAATGACATCATCTAATACCTGATATCTATCATCAACCACCTGTCCATCCATCACCTCACAAGCAAATTTGTTTTTGAAGTATTCCACTAAGAAATGTGCTTTCCAATCTGTGCAAATGTCCATCATTGAACACCCTGGTGGCCTCCTAGAAAAGGCATCTGCTACAACGTTCCTTTTTCCCTTGACATACTCAATGTCAAAGTCAAAGGCTTGGATCTTAGAGACCCACTTATGATGTCTCTCATTGAGGTCTTTCTGATCGAGGAAATACTTGATACTATTGTGATCAGTCTTCACTACAAATTTGCTACCCACCAGATACTGCCTGAATTTGGTTAAGGCATGCATGATTGCTAGCATTTCCATATCATAAATAGACTAGAGTCTCTCCAACTTGTTCAACTTCCTACTCTCAAACACAATGGGGTGGCCTCCCTGCATCAACACTGCTGCAATCCCCACTGTTGATGCGTCGCACTCCAAGACGAACGACTGCGAGAAGTCCGGAAGGGCTAGAACAAGGCATGTGCTCATAACCTCCTTCATCTCCTCAAATGTCCGCTCTGACTCCTCTGTCCAATGAAAGGCACCCTTCATGGTCAAATATGTGAGTGGTGGTCCTAACTGTGACAAATCCCTGACAAACCTCCTGTAATAGTTGCACAACCCAAAGAAGCTCTACAACTCTGTCACACTTCTGGGTGTTTGCCAATCCAAAATGGCCCTAATATTCTCCTGATGTACCTGAACCCCCTATGCACTGATGATGTGGCCCAAGTAAAGAACTCCGTCATCCCGAACTCACACTTGGACTCTTTGGCGTAGAGTGATTGCGCCTCCATGATGCTCAACACCTCCTCCAAGTGCCCCATATGCTTCTGCCATGTCTTGTTGTAGACCAGAATGTCATCGAAGAAAACCAAAATTGATTTCCTCAACTGCCCCCTAAATATGTGGTTCATGCAAGACTGAAATGTAGTTAGCACATTGGTTAGCCCGAATGGCATAACCATAAACTCAAAATAGCCAAAATGGCACTGAAATGTTGTCTTCTCTATGTCCTGGTCTTTGATGTTGATCTGATGATATCCAGAGCGTAGATCAATCTTCGAGAAAAAAACTGCCCCATGCAACTCATCTATCCACTCATCAATGTGAGGGATAGGATACATGTTCTTGATGGTTTTCTTATTCAAGGTCCGATAATCGATGCACATCCTCATGGTACCATCCTTCTTCAGGACTAAGACAACTGAAGAGGTGAATGGACTTCTACTAGGTTTGATGTGTCCCATCGCCAACAATTCCTTGATTGTTTTTTCTATCTCATCCTTGAACCTCTTAGGATGACGATAGGGTGGGGTGATCATGGGTTTGGCCCCCTCTTCCAACTCAATGGTGTGCTCAAATACCCTGTTTGGCAGTCTCCCTGGTGGAATCAAGCCAAAAACCTATTGATGTCGTCCCAACAAGTTCTTGATCTCTGTATGATATTGTTGTCGACCCTCTGAATCCTTTCGCGTAGTGATCGAGCACTTTGCGGTGAATGCTACTTCCCCATGCCTGAAGATCCTCTCCATCCTCTTGGTTGAGACTGTCATGGGTGCTCCTGTCAACATGCCCCTCAGAACAACCCTCTTCCCGTCATTGTCTTTGAACCCCRTCTCCAAGGTTTGGTAGTTGGTGGTGATTTTGCCCAAGGTGATCAACCACTAGACTCCCAAAACCACATCTATGTCTCATAGGTCAACCACATAAAATGTATCTCTCACGATGTAGTTGCCTAACTTGATCTCCAAGTCCGTAACTCTGTTTAGACACAACATTGTATGACCATCTGCAACTGCGACATCAAATCCCTCAAACTCCTCTGTCTAAAGGGCCCGTCTTGATACCAATGAAGCATTGATGAAGTTGTGGGTGGCCGCACCATCTATCAGGGCAATTTCCTGTTGCCCCTAAATAATCCCTTTGATCCGGAGGGTGTCATACCTAGGAACACCAAAAAGAGTCGCTATGACTCCTCCCTTTGTTGGTTTTTGTCTGCTAGCCTGCTCAAGAGGTTGGGGAACGACTGGTGGGTGGGCCCCTGCCAGTGTCGGTGGTCTACGGAGAGGTTGCTCCTCTTCTAAGTTGGTGGATCCACTGTCCTGCTCCTCCTCCTCATTGTCCACACTATCTACTGCCACCTCGATATAGTGAATCTCTCCCTTGATCATGCACCTATGGCCTAGAACCCAAGGATCTCTGTAGCTGAAGCAAATATTATTCCTCATAAGCTCTCGCTTCATCTCATCATCCAACTTCTCCTTGCCCTTCCATTCCCTCTGTAATGGCTTCCGATCTCGATCCTTCTGTGGTACGAAAGGATTTGGAAAAGGGTTTAGTTTTTGGCACTGAGTCTGCCAAATCTCTAGTGCGTAGGATGGCATCCTACAAGGTGTGAGGCAGGTATGCCTTCACCCATCCTCTCAAGGGTTTTGTGAGCCCTTTTGTGAATAACATGATCAACCGGGGCTCGGATATATCTATCACTGCTAGTGCTACCCAGTGAAACTTTGAGATGAATGCCTCTGATGTGTCAGTTTGTCTCAATTGGGCTAGATCTCTTAAATGGATCTCTGTATCCTTCCTGTCAAATTTGTCCACGAGTCTCTCTGTGAACTCCCTGTAGGAGGTGATGCGACTGTGGCCTAGTGTCACCAATCCATGATACCACCACTCGTGTGCCTCACCCTCCAAGTGTAAGGTAGCGAAATTGATGGCCTCTGTCTCCGTCATCTGGTTGAGATTGTAGTATGTGTCTAGCTTCTGTACCCAAGCTCTTTCCTTGCTCATGTTGTAAGTGACATATTCGTCACCTACATGCTCACTACCATTTGGGTCTTCTACTGCACTCATCGTCTTTAGTCACAGGCTGGCAGGACAAAAGCTATGATACCACTGAAATATCCTAGATCGAGCTGATCTAGATATCTACTGCTGATCTAGTGTTATGTCTTACATATCTGATACTCTGGGGGTTTTTGGATGTGTTTTATCTTCAGATCTGATACTTAGGGGGTTTATGGATGCGTTTTAGTTATGTGCTTGAGATTTTTTGTGATTGTCGCATGTGCATATATATGATGCATGCAGAAATAAGGAACAACAACCACCCAATAATATGTATTATGAGATTTAAGCAGGGAAATACAATGAAATACTGGAAATATAGAAAATAGTCATCAGTTAGATCTCATGGATCGTCACTAGAATACAAGCAAATAACGTAAAATACCCGTGACCAGAAAGTGAAAGCAAATCTGATGCATGCATGGAAAGATCGGCAAAATCGACAATTTCGGGGAAGCACGATAACCGCTACAAACTGGAAAACTCGTCTAGAAGGCTATAATGGTCGAAATGACCTGGAAACTGTCTCAACAGAAGCGCGTTGGCCTCTAGACTGATCCTGGTGACTGTCAGATGGAAGCTCTGTCCTTTAAGGTTCTGTATCTCACCCCCTGGGGGTCTGCACACCTCCTGGGTTCTCTAAGTGCGTCCAAATGATTCCACCAACGGAATCGGCTGCTATATGACTCAACGTGTTTGCCTTGGCTAATGTTGAGCTAGGTCGTAAAGGTTTCCTCAGATCTGATATGATACTCCATCTATAACCCCAACTATTCTTCCAAAAGAGTTGCGCCCTGAATGGCTGAATGTTGTGCCCTAAAGGATTCCATCGTCAGAATCTGATGGCAGGTGGCTCAATCTATGAACCTTGGTTGGATTTCAACTGGGTCGGAAGGGTTTTGCAATACGAGCTCTGATCGCGCGCAACTACACAAACCCTCTCTTTCACCTTACAACCTCACTAGCTGAGCTGCGCAACACTGCAACCTGGATACTCCTGAATCGCACGGTGAAATACCTGGATGGTATCTCCGATGGGTTAGGGTGTGTCTCTCAACACCGAAACCGATCAATGGTGGTGGTTTCCTCCATAAATCCACAAAACAGTAGAAGTCGAATCTCCTCCTCCTTTGGGAACTCTCTCAACATCAAATCATAACATGGCATAATGAGGAATTAGGTTGAATTCCTCCCTTTATACTCTTCCCGATCTAATTCACCATTGACCTCACTTAAGTTAGGCGTTTTTCCTACTAAAGTGAGTAATTAATTAATTAAGTCCCCCCCGCTTAACACCTTTTTATTTCTATTCTCCGTTGACTTATGCTTAAGTGACATTTCCTATGTTTTTGGCTTAATTCATCGTGTAACCATCAATTCTCCCTTGTTTCTCCTCTAGTTATCTGTTTGTGCCTGACTATAGTCTACGGGAACAGATAGACTACTAAATCACTCCCTGGTGGCCTACTCTTGGGAACAAGACATCACAGTTGTAGTAAGAAGTTGTGAGTTTGATAATTATGGTAAACTTGTTGTGATGAGAAGATTGAATAGTCAAAGTGGTTGACCAATAAATAAATTAAATAATAAAGTGGTTGCAACAAGAAATTGGTTAAGGGCAAAGAATTTATGAATTGACTAATTATAGAAAAGTTAGTTGCAACAAGAAGTTGTGAGTAAAGAGAAATTATTTAAATAATAAAGTAGTCAAAGTGGTTGCAAAGAGAAATTATTTAAATAATAAAGTGGTTGCAACAAGAAGTGGTGAGTTTACTATTTATGGATAAGTCTAAGTGGTTCCAAAGAAATTAATTTAATAATAAACTTTGTTGCAACTAGAAGTGGAGAAATCACTATTTGTGGATAAAGTGGTTGTAAGTGGACAAGTGGTTAGAAGTGGGTTAGCCCTAAAAGAAGGAAGTTAAGTTGGTTAGAAGATAACTTCTTGAGGAAGTTGCTTGGAGAGTATAAATAAGAGAGCAAGGCTCTCCTATTAGCATCTATTGAATATCATTGAATATCTATTTTGTGAAAGGTTATTTGGGCAGGTATTATTGATAGAGAAAAGTGCGGTAGAAAAATCGCGGCAGGAAAAGTACGGTAGAAAAATCGTAGCAAGATAAAGTATGGCAAAAAAAGTGCGGCAGAAAAAACACGTCAGGAAAAGTGCGGCAGAAAAATCATGGCAGGAAAAGTGCGGCAAAAAAATCACGGCAGGAAAAGTGCGACAGAAAAATCGTGGAAGAAAAAACCGCGGCAAGAAAAGTGTAGCAAAAAAAATGTCGCAAAAAAAGTGCAGTAGAAAAATCGTGGCAACAGAATCGCGGCAGCAAAACCGCGACAGTGGAACGCTACAAGAAGAAAAAGGTATGGTTTTCATATGTGCAGTGTTGAATCTATGAATCTGGTTGAGGGTTTGCCTTGTAAAGTTGTTGGATGCCCTCTTGTAAGTTTAGGGCTTGTTGTAGAGTTGATCTGAGGTAGATCTACTGAAGTTTAGTATGGGTTCATGTTTGAGGGCTTTTGGTTGAGGTATGTTGTTGAAGTTATTGGTACAGATAGAGGTTGTATAACATGAAGGTTGTGGCACATGGTTGATGTGAGGATTTATGGTAATTGATTTACGGAGAGTGTGATTTACGGAGAGTGTGGTGCATTGCTAGAGGTATCTTGTTGGTTATCTTGGTGTATGTTATTGGTATATGGTAGAGGTATATGATTGGGTACATGGATGAGATACATACTTGAAGTACATGGTGATCTTGATACATCTTTTTGAGGCATAGATTGGTTTGTTGTCAATACATGATTGGTACATATTGTTGGTTATCTTTGTATGGTGTTGATGTACATGGTTGATGTGCATTGATGGGATATGGTTTGAGTGATATTCTTGTGATTTTGGGTATGAGATCTATGTTATTAGATTTGGTATATTAAGGAGAGTATTGGTACATGTTGTTGGTGTATTTAGTTTTGTTGGTATAGACTAGGCACAGGTACAGGTTGGTTACATGACAGTGGCACATATTGGTACAGGTTTACAATAGTATATCTCACAGTGACAGTGTGATAGTGGTCCTATCATTCTAATTATATTTAAGGGCGGTTGGATGAGGCAAGGATAGGTGGTTGTAGCCACCTTCCGGTTGTAGTTGGAGAACATAATGGGTTCTAGCCTCCTTTTGGTTGTAGCCACAGAATTGGAGAGTTGGATCTTCCCTCAGGTTGTAGCCTGAGAAACTAGGGAGTCAGAGCCTCCTTCCAGTTGTATCTAGAGAATTCGAAGTTGGTGTTTTCTTGAATGTAATTCTTTACATATAAGAAAAACATTTCATGGTTTTCTCCCGCATTGGGTTTCCACATAAATATTGGTGTACCGTGCATTGTTTATTATGCATTGATGAATGTTAATGCTTATGATACAGTAAGATATTGATGATGGACAAATGAACATGGTTGAATAAGTAAAATAATATACATTGCGGTTTAAAGGATTACTAATTGGTATAATTGTTCATTATTGATTCACCCCTCCCTCTCAATAAGCCAACAATCATATCCCTGTGTTATTGTTATACAAAACCTTTTTTCCAAAGCTTCAAGTTCATTTGAAATGTTTATATTTGTCCCCAAGGACATTGAAAAGACTCTAAGAATAACTCTCCAGGCATCTTTGAAAACTCCCCATGTACCTAAGGGGCCAAGTTTCCCTTTTGACACCCCATCAAAATTGACTTTTATCAAGTCCAAGAGTGGTGGGGACCATATTTCCATGGGTTTAGCTCAAGAAGAGGATACTTTAAATTTCTCTGGTAACTCCCCTAATTCAATGCCCTAAATACGAAGAATTCTTCTCTTTGACTAAGAATTTTTTGCTTCTTGGTGCCCATGACACAAAGAGTATGGTTTCTTTTATATTATGGGAGATCTCATCCCACAACACCTATATACTCCTTTGTTCCCCCTTGAACATGCGTTGGTTATGTTCCTTCCAAATCAACCGCATAAAGAATCTTGGAGCTAGCCACCATTCCTTGTTTAAGACCAGGTTTATGAAAGGAGTGGAACACCACTCTTTTAAAATGGTCGGAATGTCATGTCTTCTTGTGTTTGTTTGCCTCAAAGTCATGTCACATCTATCCCATATGAGATCAGTATAGTTACATTGGTTGAAGAGGTGCTCCACTAATTATACCTTTTGTCTACACATGAAGCAAGGAGATGAGCCCTCGAAACCTATTCTTTATACTTTGTCCCAAGTTGAAACTTTCCAGCCAATGAGCAACCAAAGGAAGGTGGAGACTTTTGGAAATGTTCTTGGATTCCAAACCTCCTTCAAGATCCTATATTTTTACTATGAGATGTGCCATGCTTCCATTATTTAATATTCTTTGATTAAGAAGGTCCCTCCTAATAACTGTCTCCGTTTGAGTTTATCGTGACTATCCTTAACTACAATCTTTCTTTTCTGTAGTTCTACTTCTAGAAGCTCAACTCTCACTTCGGTTATTGTTTTTCCAATATCAACATCTAGTTTCCAATGCATATGACCTTTTCCCCAATATCAACTAATAATATGTTAGTGTGAGGAGTGGAATGTATTTCTAACTTCCATAAGATTTTCTCATTTGCATGGATGTGCTTGCTACTGACAAGAGTCATCCCAAAAGAGAGAAAATTCCCCATCAATGGTTTCCCATGAGTATTGGTTTTGGACAATGGATTTATTTTACTAAGCATAGATCCAAATCATAGAGCCTGGGTAATTCCCCTCCATTCTTGTGAAGTCCTTTTCTTCCACGTCTCTTGGATATTTTTTGTGCCATATTTTACCCCATCACTCTTCTTTGTGTTGAGCCACTTCCCCTAAAGGTTTGCTACTAGGACCTTATCAAGGATGTGAAGGCCAAAAACTCCCATGCCTCCTAAATATTTTAAAATACATACTTTGACCTAGGCTACAAGAGCTTGTTTTCTTTATTTTTTTAGGACCCCCTAGAAGAAAGGATATTTGAATATTTTTTATGAATTTCATAATCTTAGAAGGAACTACCATTATTGAGAAACGAGAAAGTGCCATAAACTAATGAACTGAGAATCTGTCGGGGACGTTAATGGATCTAWAGGTACATGAGTCGAGTTTAAGGTAAAACTTGGAGAGGAGGTCTTCCTAGGAGATGTGTCTCAATGCGTTCTCAATGAAAGGATCTCCTAGGTATTTCAAGGGAAGTGTCGATTTTTGAAAATCAAGGATTCATACTATGTTGCATTGAGTAATGAAAGGGGTGTTGAAGAAGAAGATGAAGGATTTATCCATATTAATTTGGGTTCCAAACACTAGAATAAAGGTGTGAAGGGTTGCTTTGATAAACGTTGCTTTGATAAACGTTGCTTTTATAAACGTTGCTTTGATAAATGTTGCTTTGATAAAGGTTCATAAACCTTGGCCTCCACACACAAAGGTACAGGTGTCTTGTTGCAATTGCACTCTCCCATCTCTAGCTCGGTCTTTTGCTCTATCTTTGACTTATTTTCTTCCTTCTAGGAGCCTCCACGACAAGCCTTTGTCGATGATATTTCCTTGTTCTTCGCTGCCAATAGTTGTGACACCATTGATCTCAATGTGGCCAAACTCTCATCAAATCGATCCAATCTGACACTGGGATCTTTTTCCTCTTCTCCTTCATAATGTTCTCCTGATATTCTTGATGCTCTACTTCACTCTAGTCCTGGTAACAACTCTTGTCCATTTCTTTTGTAATCATTGTGGGTACTTACCATACAAGTCTCACTGAATTCATTCGAACTTCTACTATGATACCATCAAATCTGTAAACGGGAGGCCTATAGCCTATCCATATCACTAACATGGAATCCTCTACAACACAAATATAATCTTAGTTCTCACCAATTTATAGAACTCGATTGCCAATCCAAAATCTAGTCAACTAGGAAGTTGCCCCGTAGACCATCCCAAGTCAAATCAACCAAGCGATGAGGAATTCGAACTTCCGTAAGTCAAGTTAGAAGTAATGTAAGTTGACTAAGTCAACTTCGATGAAAAACAAGTCGACCAAAGTCGGGTCTGCCAAGTAGAGTTAATTCGACTCGATGAAAACCCAGTCGAACTGTCGGCGGATCTAGTCGACCGGAAATTGTTGTCGGCAAATTATGGAAGACGAAAATGACCAATGGTAGAGCTAAAACGTTCAAAGGTGAGTCAGGTCAGCCAACATTGAAGAATATAATTTAGAGGGCGAATTTGACAACTAGCTTGGAAGGAAAACGTTTGGGGATGCGATTTTAATAACCCATGATGCATAAAAATGCTAAGGTGATTTTTGCAACCCAGAGCAACAAAAACTCATATGGAAGTCAACTTGAGCATTCACAGATAGAGAAAAAAGTATAGAAGTTTACTTGAGCATTCACAGATAGAGAAAAACGTATCGAAGTCGACTTTGAAAGTAGGAAAATGGGAAAAAAACGTGTATATGGTCTGTGGGCAACTAATAAACACCCTAACAATCCCAAGCTTCAGTATATATGTTGTTTATGATTTATGGGCAAATGAAAACGCCTAACAAAGACGAGAAATTTCCTAACGATTCTAAAAATGAAATCAGAAACCCCAAGATGAATAACAACAACTTGGGAAGGGTGGTCGTCGATTTATAACTCAAAAATCAATGCACAACTATGTTTAAAGAGTTGTTAGTCTGGTATATTGAACCACGGGGACCAGATTAATATAAAACGAGCTCAACCCCAAACAACACAAAGTTATTGTCGCTAAAACATACACAAACAACCATTAAATTAGAGTGCAGACCATTTACCAATCATAAACAAATACAACCACAACAATAATCACACATAAACTCATAATTTACCCTAGAAACCCAAATGAGAAAACCAACATTCTTTTGGCTTCAACCAAGCTCTTATTTATTCAGTAATGGGAAAGTTACAGGCTCTTTCATTCATCTCTATGCTCCTCTTTGACATCTGGGTAGCCTTTTTACATCATTCACAACCAAATAACCCCTTTCTCGTTGTGGGGATACATGATATAGAAAGTTGAGATGATTGGGAGGATAGTTGGAAGGTCAGGCATCCCCAAGGATTCAACTTCTCTCCAATCCACTTCTCCTTCTTTTGTTTGTTTGCTTGTCTTTTCTCCCACATGGAAAATATCTTATGAACGTCTCATTATTTATTTTATGCAATAATACTGCCTTACTTTACATACATTACATACAAATTTGGACATCAATCATGATGTCATGGGGCCCTTCACACCAACAATTCTATCTCTCTTCGTCGTCCATAACCTTAAACAATGTTTGTGTTGATCATATTAGAGCCTGTTTTGATAGCCAATTGTTCTCGTCGGATCTGATTCGGATCAGAAGTACTTCTTGGAGAACGATTATCTTCAGAAGAGCAACAAACATAGGTTGCAAAGATGCTAGGTTACGACTTTGAAATTATATACAAAAAGGGAAAACATAATGTTGTGGTAGATGCCCTTTTAAGAAAAGAAGAAGAAACAAAAGGTTCACTATGTACTATTTCTATCCCGCAATTTGATTCGACGGAAGAAGCAAGGATAGAATGGAAGAAGGATCAAGAGGTATGCAAGATATTTCAAAAACTATAAGAGGACCCCAATTCATTAGATAATTTCGTTTCGAAGAATTATTTGCTATGGTATCATGATCAACTATATTTATGTAAGAATTTCCAACTTAAATAGAAGGTCCTTATAGAATTGCACACTTCTCCTATAGGAGGACATTCGGGATTCTTGAAAATGTACCACAGGATCACGAAGGATTTTTTCTGGGAAGGTCTTAAAACTAATGTTAAATAGTCTGTGTTTGAATGTGTGGTTTCCAATAGAATAAGGGAGAGACAATCAAGACGCCAGGTCTCCTATAACCATTAGTTATATGAAGTCAATGCTAGGAAGAAATTTCAATGGGTTTTATTACAGGTTTACCCAAATCCAAAGGAAAAACTACCATCATGGTAGTACTAGATCCACTGACAAAGTATGCTCATTTTTGCTATATTTTTCATCTTTTTCAAGCAAATAGAGTACCCACAACATTCATGGAAAGAATTCAAAAGCTACGTGGAGTCCCCAAGATTATTATAAGTGACAGAGATCCAGTTTTCACTGGAAATTTTTGGACTAAATTATTTTCTTGTATGGGTACTCAATTGGCTTAAAGATCATCTTATGATCCTCAATCTGATGAGAAATCTGAGATTGTGATCAAATGTCTAGAAGGATATCTTTGTTTCTTTGCATATGATAAACAAACACAATGGGTCGAGTGGTTTCCCTTGGAAAAATGGTGGTAATACATTGTCCCCATACTTCATAAAAAATGTCCCCATGTCTTTCACTTTATGGATATCATCCTCCATCCATCACATCACCCTTAAAAGGGATTGCAAATGTTCAAGCAATGTTGGACCACACAGGGCAGCAACACGAGGTTCTCAAACTATTGAAGGACAACTTGGTTATGACACAAAATAGGATGAAACAATGAGCAGATCAACATCACAGTGAAAGGGGATTTAAAGTGGGGGATTGGGTATTTATGAGGCTACAACCATAGAAACAGATGTCCCTCAAGCAAGAAAAGAAGGACAATAAATTAGCACCAAGATATTATGCCCCCTACAAGGTTTTGCAAAGGATTCGAAGTATGCCTTGCAAATTGGAGTTGTCTCTATCTTCATGTGTACATCCAGTCTTCCATGTTTCCTGCTTAAAGATGGTAATCAACAATAAGGTCATACTCCAAAATATTTTACCATAGATTAATGAAGAAGGGAAAATCATACTAGAACCAAAAACAATCATTGAAACACAGATTAAGCAATTGAGAAATTGAGCAATTATCGAGTACCTAATCAAATGGAAGAACCTAATAGAAGATCGAGTCTTAGGATCATATTATCTCATCTTATCGTGTCTTTTGAATTGGATATATTGTAAACGGAGGTTTCCCCCTCGAAGTGGACTATACTCATTGAATTTTTATCATTCTCAAGGCGTTGGTTCATAACATTCGACGTGTCCCTTGGTTTCACGAAAATAGTCTTCATGGTCATGGGTTTTGCATTTTTTCCATTGAAGCCCAGGCCTTCGTGATTTACCCACGGTTAGCTACAGTGGGGTTCAAGATACCTTGTCTTCTCTTGCCTAACCCTTGTCCATCATAGCCCATCTACCTCGGGAGTTTGGAACCAATGCCTCTAGCATGCTTTTCAAAATCACCAAAATACTCTTGAGAAATGTCGACAAAAGGTAAACTTACCAAAGTGGTCTCAGTCACAGTGTTGGCTTGGTCAGTGGGAATTAAAGGTGGCATTATTTC
>WSFP011399877.1:0-26664 GCA_009831015.1 Picea engelmannii
TCGCGTCATGCCCGAAGAACACTTTTTCCAACTAAAAAGTCGAAGCTCGCAGAACTAGTGATTGTCTACAGTGATCATAGAAAGTAGATTGTTCATCCTAGTGCAGTATTTTGAGATCATTGTGACCCCGATTATCTTTCCCAAGTGTGTATGTCTGACGAGCTCACCACACTTAAGGAATCTATCACACAGGTCCTTCTCGATTTAATGACTGAGATATTCATGTCGAAAAGAAGAATGTCCACCAAATTCCAAGCATCATCGATAAGAGGAGTGAAAGCCTCCCCGTCGACTGCTCGAGCAGGAACATCTCAAACTTACGCAAAGAGAAGAGCTAAGCATAAGGATGACATAGCTAGCATGAAGTTAGTGCCATCCATCCTACCAGCATACATACCCCCTCTGAGTGGTGATATTAGCAGGGACAGTGTCCCTAGAGATTTTGAATACACCCTAGTCATTGCATATCTATCGAAAGGAGTACGCACCTACCGCTCAGATCAAGACAAGGTTGCAGCGTTGAAGTTTTGGGACTTCAACCTGGGGGACCATAAATTTTACAACATGCTTGCCCCATATAATTACTTGACAAGAACTAAGGGAAAGAATTCAAAGCTTATCCCTCAAAAATGGATGATGAACCTCGTTCAGTCTACTTTGCTCAACATTATGAAAATACCGCACTTCGGCAAACACGAGGAGGTGAATGCTTGTGTAAAATTGTTGCTATCAAGTTACCACGGAGGATACCTGTGGTTAGACCATCGCATAATTGTTGATTTGGCATTGATCAATAATATCATCAGGCTTAGCATGTAGGGCCCTAATCCCCATGAGTATTATCCTAGAAAGACTGTATACTGTGCTTTTGTGCAGAATATCAAAGAATCCTATGGCGGTGTTGAGAAAGGCGCGAGAGGCTACAAGGTAGCTTCTATTGAAAGTGGTGTAGTGTGGCTCGCATGCCAACTAATAGCAGGGAAGTTGGTATGCAAGAATCAACCAACACAAGTATCTGACTTTGTAGTTGACCTCGCAGGAAAGTGCACACAGGGACTACATATGAACTAGGCGAAGTACCTGGTGAATCAACTGGAGATTGACTACAGAGAAGCCCAAGATCAGGGGCATGAATTCCATTTTAGATGGCTCCTAATACTGATCACTTTTGTTGCATGGCAGCTACTATAAGGCACAACCTTCTCATAACTTGACCCCTTTGAGCCACTAGCCGCGAAGTTCAGTGCATTATGGTACTCGAACGACATGAGAAAGCAATGAAAATCGAATGTCATTTTCCACGTGTACTATAACCAATTGAAAGTAGCCATAAGGAGTGAACCTCGCATAAACCCAAACACTTTACAGAGATTCTGACCTCTGATAAAGTTCAGCGCAGACCGCCACTTTATATACCTAACCCCACGCGCTGATGAGCACCAGGAATAGCTTCAGTCCTATTATAATTTGACAGAAGAAGACCTAGAAGAGATCACCAAGGAATGGTCGGTGAACCTCCTTGTTTCAGCATACCCTGCAGAAATGTCCGACATCGACAGCCCCGAAACTGTGTAGGATACACCTGGGCCCAGTAAGACAAAGAAAGCAAAGATGACGAAGAAGATTGAAGAAGTCTAGGATGTTGACAACCTATCTGTAAGGACAGCTTCCATTACACTAGAGGAAGAAGGTGATGATGAAGAAGGTATAGAAAATGAACAACAGAAAGTCGAAGTACCACTGCCTAGGGACGAAGAAGACTCATCGAAGAAAAGGAAGGTCAAACCTCTGAAATATTCCTCCAGAAAGAAACCAAGAACCCCTATAACCAAGATGCGAACTGCCCTCATGTTGGATGACTTTGATTTCATTGTTGCAATGGTCAATGATGCTTCAAAGGAATTCATAGAGAAGTAGGAGGCGAAGCAGAAACAAATGTATAGCCAAATTGAGATCATGCTTGAAGGAGTACAGCAAGCACTCCAGTCTAGCTGAGCAATCTCTATTGCACCTCTGCCAGAAGGAACAACAGAAGTGGGAGATGAATCAGTTCAACTCCACAAGATTGTTGATACAGTCGAAGTACACCTTCGACATGCTCAAGAAGAAAAAGCGCAGGCCACCCAGGCCCTAAAGAAAGCATAGGAGGAAATTATTGAACAATTCCAAGCCATGCAACAAGATAAGAATGCTCTCCAAGCAAAATTTGAAGAAGACAGAGCAAAGATCCAAAAAGAGAAAGAGCATATGCTCGCAAAGCAGATAGGAATTGAAGAAGCAGTCAACAGATCATTTCACTCTGTGATCGGCTTAGAGAAGAAGGTTGAAGAGCCCATAGAGCACCAAGTGGTGAAGTTGGTTGACGTTATTCAACAACTTCAACAAAGGGTCATGGAATTAGAGATTTAGACCATACCACAGACTCCAAAAGAAGTGCATGACCAGCGAGAATTGAATGCTCAGAGTGCATTCAAGAGGATTAAAACACTTGCTACAGAATGTAAACATCTAAGTAGCAGAAGTGCGCAGATATATGAACAACTATCTGAAGACCCAAAGTTGAAGAAACTGGAGTCCCAACTCTAGGAAGCAAAGCAGCATGCAGATACAGTACAGGCACAGCTCAAGCTCTTGTCACCCATTGAGAGGATGAAGACATCCCAGGAAAAGTGCATTGCCCAACAACTCATTCTTAAAACGCAGAGTAGAGTGATGGAAGTCACCCAGAAACTCCAGCCGAGCCATGAGGTGGCCTACCTACTGTTTGAAGAAATTGAAGGCCAAGGAACACTACTCGAACAAGTAGTTTTCACAGTTGAGAAGCAACTGGAAGGACCTTTCAGCGAAGTGGTTGTTTAAGAATTCGTTGAGTAAGAAGTAGTAGCACAGAGACAAGTCAAAGTATCTCAAGCCAAGCTTGAGACCTTTGAGGAAAATTTACCCAAACCTAAGAGACTCGGGATGAGTCATAGGTGAGTGTTGGGGGCCTGTTAACCCTGACCAAGTTTTGAGGAACACTTGGTCATATTTGACCATTTTTGGGACTTCGATAGCTTGTCAAAGATGGAGCGCAATGCAAAGCAAAAATCATGGAAGCTAGAACCCTTTTTGGGTCCTTTTAGGGTTTTGGGGATAATGTAATGGGAAAGGGATGTCGGCCCATGGGTTTATCCACGCTTAGGCCCACTTTTGTAATGTATAAATAGATGTCTAGGCGAAGTAAGTAGGAGGACAATAGCCTATCTATGTGATGTAAGCTAAGTGCTAGTAGTTTTATGTGCATGACTGTAGAAGGGTTACAGAGCTATGTGCAAGTTATTATAGAGATTATAGAAGGCTTTGTACTACAATGCAAGGAAGAAGGATCTAGCGAGCTGCACAGATCTTCTATCCTATGCGAAGAGGGATTTGGATGGCTCTATTTTGTAACCTGATTAACTAAAGCTAATAAAGAAGAAGACTTTGTGGATGTAGCCCCAGGGTGGGGGTGAACCACAATAAATCTATGTGTTGTGCTATGTGCCTCAACTTGATGTGTTTGTCTCTTCCTTTGCTAAGTGCTTTGATGTGTTTAGGTAGATCTATTTATGCTTTGTGCTTCTGAGATATGAATGAATGTTAGATCTAGTATGTAAGATGATTAGTGCTTGATCTGTCAAATCTAATCTATCTTATTGTGGCTAAGTGTTGAATTATATTAGATCTAAGTACATACTGCGATGCTCTGTGTTGTTTGCTAAGTATCATAAGGGTTGAATATTGATGAATAATCTATGCTAAGTGATTGCTAAGTGTTATAATCACAAATATGTGTCCCAGCTAAGGTTGCAGACACCTGAGTCTTGCAACCACCCCTGCCTCTACCTCGGGTGAGACTTCATCTGCTTCACAGGTGTTGCCTAAAGGGCCGGTAGTTAGGGTTTTGTTGGTGTGTTTTTGTAGCATTGAACCCTGGGTCTGCCCCTGTGCCAACACTTGGTTTCATCACATGTGGATCATTTAATTGCAAAGCATTGAGGACAACTATTTTTTAAGGAGGGTACTATATATGTTATGAACTAAGGGGGCATATGTTGGGCACATGCCCATTTTTGGGAAAAGGAACAACGTGGAGGAAATACAGTTGGCAGGGAAGCATGCAAGAAGATGGGAAAGAAAGACAACTGGCAGGAAAAGCATTGGATGAAAGGAAAGCGTGCATACAGAGGAGGAAAGCATGCAAGGCTAGCATGCAAGAAGACCTAACTATGTTAGGGTTTTGGTAAGAGAATGTAATGGTTGATGAGCCAAAAACACATATAAATAGATACCTAGGAGGTCTAGGTGGGGGTTTTGATTATTGAGTGTTACTCGCGTGAGAAGGAGTAACTGGTCTGTAAAACGATTGTAATCTAATCTAGTCTTGTAATTTATTAAGTTGTAGAGGGTCAAAAGGGTAGATTTTGAGGGTTAGATCACAGGTTGAGGAGCCTAGTGTGATCTAGTCTGCCTCATAATAGATCTTGACCCGACTGAGGACCAGTTGTAAAGTGCGCAATGTTGTATTTTTGGAACCGCCATAATAAAATAGCTTGAGAGCCAGATCTTTGTGGACGTAGCCCAGGAGGGGGTGAACCATGGTAACACCTATGTTATGTAATTGAATGTTTGTGTCCCTTTTACTGTCAATGAGTAGGTGTTAGAATGATGTATGAATGAATTAATTGATCTAATTACGCTACATGCATGAATGAGAATGACGGTATATTGCTCTAACAATTAGATAGAATTCACAATGCACAATTCACAGATCCCCATTCAATCCTGGACTGCAAGCATTTGAGCATTGCAGTCACCCATTAAGACTATCTCGGGTGAGACTGTGTAGTGCACTCTGTGCGTTGTGCTGCCTTCTGGTTTACCAAGAGGGCCAATAGTTTTAGAGGCTTTGTTGGATCCCCAATAGATCTGAACCTGGGTCAAATCATGTTAAAGGTATAACTAAGATAAGTAACCAATAATGGTTTTGTTTCCGGTTGGAACAACATAGGATTGAGAGGATGAGATCTGTTGAAGATCTATTAAAAGAATGTTTGATCTGTTGAAAAACTGTTAAAAGAATGTCAAATATGGGACCGAAGTGTCAAAAAGAATGAAACTATAGAAGGGAATGTTTATACTCTGGAGACCCACGAAGGAGGAAATAGAGATATTGTTGAAAACAAAGGAGGTAGAGTTTGCACAATAAGATAACAAAAACCTCGGAGTAACACCGCACAAATATCTTGAGAAATATGTGTTTATTGATCTGCATGAAATATTTTATGTGATTTTTCCCACTTATTGCAATAGTGGATATTGAGGTTGAAAGACAACCATGCAAAAAATCAGATCCAACAGTTAGAGTGGAACCCAGTTCATATCCCGCAGTTACAACAGGTGAATAACAAATTCACCCGCGCAGTATATTTTTGGCTCGACGGTATTGTAGCAGGCTTTGTAACAGAATTTGCAGTAGATACCGTGAATTCGTACAGCACAACAGATCAAGGGTTTCTACGTGGACCTTGAGGAAGGTATATTAGATTGTTGTATACTTCTATTAAGATCTTGCTATATAAAAACGGGGTAATGACAATGGCATCAGACCTAGGGTTTAGCTCCAAGAGCACACCAACAAGCCCTAACTATTGGCCCTTTCGGCAACACCTGTGAGGTAGATGAAATCTCACCCAAAATAGCTATGGGGGGTTGCAGGACACATATGTCTACAACCAAGGGAATACAAAGTGGATCTGATACAAGAACAACACAACATCTAGATATTGATTACCATCTTAGATCTACTTCGCACAACTATCTATCATATCTAACACAGTAATGCAATAACAACATATCCATAAACAAGAGAACACAACCTCAATCACACACAACACAAAGATGTATGTGGTTCACCCTCTCCCTAGGGCTACATCCACATAACTATGCTTTATAATATATTAAGATGGAAGCATACAGTTCTTATCTGTGCTCTTAGACAGAAAATCATCCCTCTTTCTCTTTGTCTTCCCTCCCCGCGCACCCAGCTGCAAGGTTGATCTTCGCACCCAGTTGAATATATTACAACACAAAATTCCCTCACTTCTCAATGCTTTTCTCCCTCTCTACAATGATCACTCATAACAATCAAGAACTTGGAACGACAATAACGAAAACAACCAACATCCCAGGTCCTCTTGACCTTTATTTATACATTACAATAGCTCACCAACATCCTTAGGTTGAAACCTAAGTGTCAAAACCCTAGATACCAAAACTGTAGGTGTCTAAAACCCTAGGTCAACTTGACCCACGTTTTTAGGGCTTCGTCGGCCTATCTTTCCTTCCTTCTTGCGTGGTGCTCCAAAGAATCTAACGGTGGCTTTTTCTTCTTGCTAAGTTGTCCATGATCCATATTCCTTGTTGATTTGTCCATCCTCGATCTCCTCGTCCAATGGCTTACTTTCTCTTACTTTGCACCGTCTTTTCTTCTCACTTCGACCTAGTATCAGTCACTGTGTCTTCCGCGCAGTTCGCATTCTATCTTTTCTGCCTTAATCCTCACTTACTTCCCTACCCAAGGGCCAACAGGCCCCTAACACTCACCTGTGAATCATCCTGAGGCACTTCAGATATGAACCTTCTGATTTGCTTCGGCTTCAGGTTGCGTGAAGCAGCCTGTGATTTCTGCTCTTTCCTTCCCTTCCTTGTGCAAACTGTCTTTTCTGTGTCTAGTACCCAGTTTCAACGTCACCTAGTACCTAGACCCTTTTTGCATGGTCATCTTATTGCAAGTAGTTATGTAGGCCCATAGTACTGTTTGTACTATTAAATGCTAGTCATCCTTGTTCACACTGCAATTTTTTGTTAGAGTTGTCTCCAAAATCTTGTTGAATGCTTCAACTATCTCGTTTGCTTGTGGATGGTAGGGTGTTCTCTTCTGATGATGGACTACAAATTCCTTAGTCAAGGCTTCAATGGTCTTATTAATAAAATGTGTGCCTTGATCACTCATAAGGATCTTCAGGCATCCAAACTTAGTTATGATGTCATCAAATATGAAGCATGCAGTTGTAGTTGCACTACAGTCCTTAATTTCTCATGCTTCAGCCCATCTGGTCAAGTACTATGTCGTAGTGACTATGTACCTTGCTCCTATGTGCTTCCCTGGTGGGTTTATAAGTCCCACGAAATCAATGGCCCATTTCTCAAATTATTGTAGGGTCAGTTGTGGTACTAAAGGCATTTCATCTCTTCTAAACGGTTTTCCAACTCTTTGACATACATCACAGAATCTGTAATAGTCCTTAGCATCTCTGTGTAAGGTAGGCCACCAAAGGCCATCTCTAAGAACCTTATGTGTTGTTTCTTTCCATGCGTAGTGTCCTCTTATGATTCCTTCATGAGCTTCTTTGAGGATCAATGGTCGCTCGACCTCCATAACACATCTCCTCAATATCTCATCAGGTCTCATATTGTATAGGTGTCTAGCTATAAGTGAAAATTATGAAACATGCACTACCAGTTGTTTCTTCTGGGTGATGGTATATTCACTGGGTGCCATTCCTGTTGACAGGAACTAGACTATCTCGTTGAAGTATTCATCGATCTTTCTAATGGCCAGTAATTATGCATCCAGCAGTGTATCCTCCAAACTAGTAGGCTCTTCTCCATGTTCTAACCTCGACAAGTGGTCAGGACCTTTGTCCATTCTTCCTGGCTTAACCACAATCTCAAAATTATATTCTTGAAATAGCAGAAGCCATCTGCATATTCTCCCCCCAACACTGGCTTGTTGACTAGGTATTTCAGCGTGGAGTGATCAGTAAACATTTTAAAGTGTCCTCCCAACAAGTAGTGGTGAAACTTCTACAACGCATACACCATGGATAACCCGTCTCTCTGAGTGGTGGTGTAATTAATCTCAGTTGTTGATAGCTTCCTGCTAGTAAAGGCTAATGGATGGTCAACGTCTCCATCTCCTAGTTGTAATAACACCACTCCTAATGCAATAGAAGATGCATTTACATGCACTTGAAACTCCTTGCTCCAATCTGGGAAAACTAGAATAGGTGCAGTAACCATTTTTTGTTTTCCTGTGTTGAAGCTCTATTGGCATTCTTTTGTCCAATTAAACTGACAATCTTTCTTCAAAAGCTTCTCCATGGGTTTTTTTATCTATGCATAGCCTTTAATGAACTTTCTGTAGTATCCAGTGTGTCCCAGCACAGTGTGTGGCTGTTTGACTGAAGTAGGAGGGGTCAGATCAACTATAATGGCAATCTTAGATGGGTCTACCAGCAGTCCCTGCTTACACACAATATGACCTAACAACACTCCAAATGGTGAAAATAATATTCACTTCTTTAGGTTCAAGGAAATCTGACACTGTCTTCACTTATACAACATTAGTCTTAAACATTCAATATGATTTTGTAGTAAGCTAAAAACAGTCAAATCATCAAAATATGCTTCCATAAATTTATGTAAAAACTCCTTGAACGCTTCGACCACCACCCTGGAAAATTTGGCTGGGGAATTCTTCAATCCAAATGGAATCACTGTATACTAGTAGGATCCCCATTATGTTGCAAATGTGGTCTTATGGCAATCTGGATCTGATGGTATCCTGAAAATCCATATGTAAAAGAATATACATCTTGTCCTCCTACATTATCTAACACTTCGCCAATGAACGACGTAGGGAATGGGTCATGCAAATAGGCATCATTCAGCTTTCAGAGATCTACGCAGATCCTGATTTCTCCTGTCTTATTGTCTTGTACCACCATAGGGCTAATCCACTCTGATTCTTCAATAGGTTCTATGATTCTTTCTTCCAATATTTTTTCAAGTTCAATCTTCACTTTCTCCTTATATTTAGGGTTCAATCTGTAGGGTCTCTGTTTGACTGGCCTTGCATCTAGTTTCAAAGGTATCCTCATCTCTCCCATGGGCCCTTTAATACCCTTCATATCAATGAACTTGGTTGGAAACAACTCCTGATATTCATGCAGTAACTATGTAATCTTGTCAATATTCGCAGCATCCCAATAATCTCCAACATTTGCAAGCTTCGGTGTTTGCTCTGTTCCAATGTTGACTTTCTTGATCTTGATCGGATGTCCAATGAAAGGTATTTCAACTCCTGGTCCTTCTATGTCTCTTTGGCCTTCTGTTTCAGATATGTTCACCTTCCTAGGATCATCATCTTTGTCAGCATTGATATTGTAACAGCCTTACAATTTCTGGAGAGGCGCAGTCCATTCGTCCTCTTCTTATTCCAAAGGGATGCTAGGTGCCTCCTCAAATACTTTATGTCTTACAATCTATAACACTTGATCTACTGTAGGATATTGGCTTTCAAATAGAAAGGTAGTTACAAAGTTCTGATTCATACCTTCCCACTCTACAGTGATGAGGTGCAATTCTGCTTATAGGTACCAAATGATAGGGGTTGTATATAGTGTGTTGATGAATTTTTGCACCCACTATTGTTGAGGAATGTTGCTCCAGGCTTCCTCACAACTTCGCACATGGTCCTTCGAACAAATTCGACCTGTGTACCTAACTTTGCATCCTTCTACTTGCTATGAAAATCGCGTTGTCATCAAAGTGAGACATTGTACCCAGTCTGTAATGTTGTTTTTGTGTGTCCCACGCCATCTTGTTGGGGTTTCTTTCAGGGCCTCATCCATTGCCAACAATCTTTGTTGTATTGGTACAATTTCTTCAAATTCCAACAAGAAAGATTCTAAATGATTTAGACCATCAAAGGTGGGCAAGTTACTTACTATTGTGCCGATCCAATGAACTTCTCTAGTTAATCTAGCACATATCCTTGTAGATACTTCATACAGTTTGTTTTTTCGGTTCTCCAGTGCTTCTTCTGAATCTGATGAACATGCATTGTCACTTTGCTATCTTAGGTTCCCATCCATCGTAGGATTAATGTAATCATGTTGTCTGGTTGTTAATTTGTATATGTTTTCTAGTTCATATGCATGATCTTCTTCCCTGATGGCTTTTGTGTATCTATGACCTTCGTCGGGATCCAAAGGTGCAATGACCCTAAGGCCATCTCCTTCAAAATTCATTCTTCTTTTATTTAAATAAACCACAGTGGAATTATTGAAATCCCAATCAATTCCTAACAGTGTGGGGTAAAGAAAACTATCATCAACTATCTCAATCACCTCGAAGTTTGCAAACGTCCTTAATCTGTCGATGTCCACTAGGACATGTTCGAATATTCCAAAGGGGATTACAGCTTTCTGATTAGCCATCCTAAGCCTGATTGGGGAGTAGATCAACTTAGTTTTTCCCATCTGTGCCCAGGTCTTCTTCGTCATGACATTGACCTCTGACCCCAAGTCGAGGACTACATAGTCTATATCATACTCTCCAATTTGAGCATTCAGGTGTAGTTCCTTATTTGTCCTTCTCTTTTTGGACACTTGGTGTACTTCCCTGTTTAGCAAGGGATCTGTTATAACCCTAAATTGCACCAGACATGAATACCTGGCATCAAGCCATCTAACTTTCTATCTTTTCCAAGCCATCACTGAACAAGCTCTTCAAAAAACCATTGCTTTGAAGGTGTACGCACCCTGCACCACTACCGCCCACATACACATGCCTGATGACCCACTACATCCCGCATACACTCACAGAATATCACGAAAAGTGGAAAATTGCATAGGATACTGGTTTCCAGGACGTTACTTAACCGTTTGACTGCCCATAGCCAGTCACCGCAACCGTTACTATCCCTTTTGGCCTATAAAAGAAGGGGTTGGGGTCCCATTGCAAGGAGAAGCACGAGAGCAAAGAAACTCTGCCCATTTTATCAATCTCCCTTTGCCCCAATTGTAAATCCCTTTACCATTTCTTTAAGAGAGAACTGAAGAGGAGAAGAAGACGTGAAAGAAGTTGGTGCATGGTGAAGAGGATCCCAAGACCAAGTTCGAGGAGCAGTGTCGGTCTCATGTTGTAACTGACTTTTTATGAGATTAATATAAAGAAGTACTTTTTCCGAACCGCCAAATGATGTCTTAAACTTACATGATTTGTTTACATTTCTTGTTTATGATGTCTAACCCACGAATCCATATGTAGAATGCATGCTTGTAGTTTCTTGTTTGTCTTTTCATGAATGCAAGTCAGCCTTGGGAGGATATTTGCAGTTAGGAAACAACCAAGCGCAAATGGATCGACACCGAACTCGAAGTTTAAGGTAGGCCTACTGGATCCCTCTCTTGTCTTTTATGTATGATTGTGGGGTAATGTTGGGATAGTGATTAAAAGTAGGAGACTTTAGATGGTTTCCTTTGCCTACACATTAGACCCTTGGTGTAGTCCGTAGAGGGGTTTTCCCGCTATAGAAGAATTGGCGACCATACTGGGGAACCCTCTAGGGTATTTGGGGATATTTCTTTTTGGGTGCCTTGAATTAGTTTATTGATTGCTTTCTGAGTTTCTGCAAGCTTTTGTGTCTTTAAGGGATGCTAGCCTTCCATACTAGTACTCCCTGCCTATGTTGGAATGTTGCTTTTTCATTTTTTTTTGAGGATTTATAGAGGTGTACGCGGCCTGTAGTGGGCCTACACGCATGCATACATGCCATGCCCTTGGATAACCCATGTACATACGCTAGTTGTTGAAGTGTCAGTAGTGTGCCGATTGAAATTTTTTGTAAAAAGAAGAGGCAATCATCCTCTTCCCTGTCAGGAGTCACACTCCTCAAGGGTTTTCTTGATCTAGTACTGGTCTCTGTTATAGTAGTCTGTAGCCTAGGTCTGACTTCAGTTTAGCTTTCTTTTGACCAAATATTTCTTGTGTTTTCTTTAAATAGGGTTTTTAGACAAGTTGGTGAGTCTGCTTTGATCTGCCTGCTTGGTATTGTCAATGACTCACTTGATCTACGATTGGGCCATAAGCCATTTCTTGGTCCTGTCTGGTCGTCATTTTCCCCTTTTTTTCTTTGGAAGGAAAGAAAAGAATTCATTTTCAAATTTCTTGTTTTGAAGCATACAATAATAAATAACATTCTTTCATTTCTTTATTTGGTAAAGTAGTTTAGGTTAAGTTGCTTCATTTACCAAGGAAAAATAAAGTTTTCTTAAGTTCTTTACTTGAATGCTTAGGACATTAAGTACCTCGTAGTCGAGAGAAATCTTGTCTTGAGTTTTTCTTTTTAAAGATATGAGAAAATTAGTTACAAAAAGTTTGGTGAAAGAGTTTCAATTGGAAAATCTTTATTTATGAAGAAAGAAGTACTTTTGTTTCCAGTATCATCTTATTCTCCTCTTTCATCTCTTAAAGAACATCATTGGTTTCACTTTTGTTACTTTTGACTTAAGACAGCCACTAAAATTATTTCCTAATTAAAAGTTATTAGACTCTGTGTTTGAAGGGTTCATCAATTTAGTCTAGGTTGGAGCCTTGATTCAGGATTGGAGAGGAAACTCTTCAAGGCTACAAAAACAAACATAAGAGTTTGAGCTAGGGAGTGCTTGAAAGTCCAGTAACCGTGAAAGTTATCCGTGACCCCCCTCTAACACAGGGGATAAACACGAGTTCACGTGCAGAAAGGTAACAGAGATAACCCCTCCAAAGTCAGACCAAGCGTAGTGGGGAACCCATATAGAGGGCTTATCTTGGGATTATGTTGATCACAATTTCCACGGAGCTTTGTGGGTCTCGAATCCATTTGAGGTCCTCATTCATCTTCCAAAACACTTGCTTTCGATACCCTTGATAGGTTTTGGGCTTGATACCCTGCTCATTGTAGTCCACCCAACTGTCTCTTGTACCCGCCTGGTGACTGTTCGTGTACTGGCAACCTAGTTGCCTTTATCTTAGTGACTTACACAGGTGACTGTGGGGGTATACCATGGTACCTAGGGCAGACATCAGGACACAATTTTCACAGTATACCTGGAGGGTGCTTCCGTATTCGAGTTGCACTTGCACTGGTAAGTTACTCTAGTATTGGTTGTTGTAACTGTTCTTCCAACTAGCTAGTGATCTTCTTGTCTTACCTCATTGGAAATTTTTCTAGTGTGTGCTAGTTTTAAAAAAAAATGATTATAAAAATCCCTAGCTTGCCTTTGATCTTCTCACATAGTGGAAGATCAGGAGCTTTGTCGGTCACGAAGGCTTTTGGGCATGCCGCTGGTTGATCTCGAGCCACCCCCGCCATCACTAAGGTGAAAACTAGACCAGCAAGGGTATTTTGAAGTGACCGAGTTATAGGAAACTATGCCCAACTCATCTCCGAGAGGAGAACATTTGATTCCAGAGGAACCAATCATTTCTAACCTCAGAGCGCAAGCTCTTGGTCTATATAACCCTCCAATCATTGATCTATCGGTGCCCATCGTTGTACAGGTTCAACCTTACGAGCATCAGGCAGTGTCACAAGCAGCGATGGAAACAAATGCTTCTACTTCTTCAGGGAATACTCATATTTACTCTACAACTGTCACTACAAGGGGTGTTCCTCCTCCTAACCAACCATCACTAATACAAACCACTATGGTCTCGACTGCCTCTACCTCAGGCAATGGTCTGATTCTATCTATGACGACGATCACTGCTCCATTCACCAAGAGTGATACAGGCTCTCCATTCTCATACGGGATGCCTGGCTTCAGTATGAGCAATGTCCTTTCCCACTCCACTCTACAGACGTTAGGTCTCGGGGCATCGAGCTCCAACACTCCTCTACAAGGATCTATGGGGGGCACTTCAGCTCCCTATAACACTTTCCCTTATGGAGGGGGTCATATACCTCCTTCGTCCCCTTCACTCAGCAGTACTCACCAGCATTTCGTCAGGTTGAACATAAAATAGAGTTCATTTGGAGTAGGTAGTTAAGGACTTCCTACTTATAGCATGTCGATAGGTTTGACATCGTTCTCTTTGTTCAGTGCATTTGGTAATAATGCATTCTCGTCAACTACCATCTCAACCGAGGGAAACCTCGGTTATGGACAACAAAATCCTATGCAGAGTATTATTCCTGCATAGGGGGGAAACTTAGGAATTCCTTCCTCACAAGGACCTTGGAATCCATGGTAGGGATGTCGACTGGGGGAAACCCCTTCCATAGCCAATGGAACCTCGAGCAAGGCTCAGCACCTATGCCCGTCAGATCGACAGGGGGAAACCCTTCCCAAAATCCTTGGACTGTGACGAAAGCCCGACCCTTTATATCCTATTATGGGAGTCAGTCGATGACATCTCAACAAACGTAGAATCTATACACTGATCACAGCCATGGTTATTACCAAAACCCTATCCAACAACCTAACTTTTCCCGGCAACCTGGTGCCATCCAAACTCCAGGCTCCTCTTTCCCCGGTTACAATCAACAACCCAAATTACCATTTCTGGAAACTCTGCACTTGCCAGACTTGAAAATGTTATTAAACGACCCCATCTGTCACGATCCACGTTGGCCTCCTATGCTGAGAAAGTTTCTTCCATACATTCCAAAGTTCGAGGCCAAGCCTAATGAAGATCCAAGCGATCATGTGACTACCTTCCATTTATGGTGCTCGTCCAATGCTTTGAGAGATGACTCTGTCCAGTTGTGTTTGTTTCAACGCACTCTTATCAGGAGTGCAGAGAAATGGTACATCGAGCTCGACCGCTCAAGATACTCTTCCTTTGGAGAATTGGCAATGGATTTCTTAAACCTTTTCCAATTACCTGTGAGATACGATGTCGACACCGAATTGCTGGCCAACGTTGAGCAGACAAAAGCGGACCATATCTCAGATCACATCTGAGAATGGAGATGCCGGAAGAGTTTGATAAAAGTGCCAGTCCCACCAGCATTCCTGCTTGAGTGGTTCCTTAAGTCTTTGGTACCCCGGTTATCTAAAGACGTCGCAACCTCGGGGGTCTTTTCATAGGAAGAAGTGATAATCAGAGCCCAATAGCTAGAACTGATTTACTCTCAGTCTGGTTTACTTTACAAAGTTTTTCCAGATGCACCACAGTCAATACTTGACAAGACCAGACAGAGATCTAGACCACATGTTGATGGTATTGTAATTTCGGCACGAATGAAGCCCATTGATCAGTTGTCGAATCAATTGCATCAATTGTCAAAACAGCAGACAATGGCCAGCCAGACCATTGGTTCGGTTGCTCCCTCTACTCAAACGTCGGATGTACATAGTGTGCAATCAACAAACCTAAAGGCCACCTAGCAGCCTGACGGAAAGAAGAAACAACGAAAGAAGGGTAAGGGAGATAAGAAACCTACCAATAATGATGGTGAGAGAAACACTGAAAATAAGAAGTCGAAGTATCTGTGTAATATTTGCAAGGAATACCATCCGACTCACTAGTGCCATCGGCTTGTGGAGGCCCAGAAGTTATTGGCACAGCAGCAGTCTACCATGTTAACGAATCCATTTCCACATGGGAAAAATTTAGCTCAAGCCTCTTCAAGCGCAGAAGGGGTCGGTCAGGGACCCCCTCCATCTTTGAGTAATCCTTTGGCCGCAAATGTGTACATGATGAAAGGTAGCGTTGACTTAACAACTAGGACACCCGACTATGGAATGCCAAACACCTATGAGAAGGGTAAAGAGGCTGAAAACCCATCTCTTCCTCCCTAGATTGAGAAGACATTGGGTGAAACAATGACACGCATCCCCAAAGGTGCGTTCAATAAAGCTTCTCACAACCCAAACGTAAGGGCCGCCTAGAAATACTCTGTGGTGGGTGATTTGTCACAAACCCCTTGTGCAACGTCAGCTTTGAAAGTCCTCTAGAGATTTCCTTCCCAGAGAAAGGCTTTGTTAGTTGCCTTAGGATCTACTGAGACTTGTAATCCAGGAATGATCATGCTTGATATGACCGTCTTAAAACCTCGTCTTCCTTACCACATAGCATTTCATATAGTAGTGGCTTACACCACGAAAACTTTTACTTGAAACATTTTTCGCACAATGGTTGATGAGGGTGCCTCGACATGCGTGATGTCTTTGGCGTGTTGGAAGGCCATTAGCCAACCCGTTTTGTCTCTATCACCTACTCTTCTTACCTCTTTCGACGTTCATTCATTCCAACCACATGGAATCATCCCCTCTTTTCCCATGCAGTTAGCAGGGAAGACCATGTGCATCGAAGTTGAAGTGGTTGATGTGTCTCTCGACTACAATCTCTTGTTAGGAAGGAGTTGGACCTACGCTATGCAAGCAGTGGTCGCAACAGTTTTCTGGGTCTTTTTGTTTCCACACGAGGGTCGAATCATGACCATTGATCAGTTATCCTTCTCCCATCCTGACCCTTCATCGGGGGTATCCACGGTCCCGATGATTGATAACCCTCATCCAGACATCGTCAATGTAGGGGTTGGTTTTTTCCCACCTTTGATGCGTACTTTCAATTACCCACCTCCAACCAGCAATGTCCATTACATGTCGGCTGTCCCCAACCAGCCTAGGGCTGAAATCTTTCAAATCTCATCATTTCGCATGATTTACTTTAAAAATCCGTGGATTATTCCTTCCCCATAAGCCACGATGGAAGGGACAGGGCACCATGGCATGACCATGCCTTTGTCCACAACAAAATTTGTGTAGTCTATAGTTCAGCAAGCTTCCACCGACCCTGATCTGACTCTCGCACAGAAGTTAGATCCAGTTCTCGAGCCTACATCGGCTTAAGGTTCCCTCGCCGATACTGATTCTTTAGACTTAGTCTTGCCCTCAAATGAGGCGATTATTGAGGAAATTACTAGTTTGGACAAAACCTGGGATGATCTTCATCATAGAACTTACTTCCTCCTAGAGTTAAGAATAGTTGAAGCAGGTAATTCACTCTGACTATGACTAGATATAAGGCTTGTCCTATCAATTCTTTGGCTACGCACAATGTTTACGCTGAAGGAAATATGGAAACCATTGCTCAAACATACCTATAAATATATACAGAATCCCTAGCATCATGGAGAATATCTTCGTCGGAGTGGATTGCTCCCCTGAGGAGATTCAAATCTACACAGATTTATTTAAGGAATTCTGTGACATGTTTTCATGATCTTACGAGGAAATTCCAGGCATAGATCCAAGAATCGTTGAACATTAAATCACGACATATCCTGATGCTAAGTCATTTCGGCATAAGCTTCATCCAGTCAATCCTAGGAAAGCAGTAGCTATTAAGTCTGAAGCAGAGATACTACTCCAAGTTGGTTTCATCTACCCTGTCCAATTGACTCAATGGGTGTCAAATCCTATTCCAGTCAACAAAAAACAAGGTACGATTCGCGTATGTACAGACTTCCGTGACTTGAAAAAGGCCTATCCAAAAGACAATTTTCCCACGCCATTTATTGACCAAATAGTCGATGAATGCACAGGTTGTGAATCCTTTTCTTTCATGGATCATTTTTCGAGATACAATCAGATACAGATCAAGCCCGAACACCAACACAAAACCGCTTTCATCTGTCTGTGGGGTACATTCTATTATCGGAAGATGACTTTTGGTCTAAAAAATGTTGGAGCTACGTTTCAGAGGGCCATGTATTTTTCTTTCCATGACCTCAAACACATAGTTGAGGCTTATCTTCATGATTTAGCGTCACGATATCGCAAGAGAGTTGATCATCCCGCACACCTCCGACTTATCTTTGAGCGATGTCGCTACTACCGGATTCACTTGAATCCAAACGAATGCAGTTTTTGCGTCACATCAGGTCGTCTATTTGGTTTCATAGTTTCGACAACAGGGATCATGGCCGATCCTCTAAAGGTTGAGGTGATAGTTCAGTTGCCTCCCCCGTGCACAATCCCTTAGCTTCAAAGTTTACAAGGAAAAGAGAACTTTTTATGGCATTTCATCGCAAACTATGCCGAGATCACAAAGGGTTTCATGCATTTATTGAAGAAGGGCATTCCTTTCCATTGGGATGAAGCCGCTCAGTGCTCTTTTGAACAATTGAAACATGCCCTCACGTCTACCCCTCTGCTTTGGCCACCCAATTATAATAAATATTTATTATCGTACTTGGCCACTGCGGAGTCTACCATCAATATGGTCTTGGTTCAGGAGGATGATTTTCTCTCGAAATATGTGATTTATTACCTAAGTCGAGGCCTGGTTGGACCAGAAATTAATTATTCCCACATTGAACAACTTGTGTTGGCAGTAGTTCATGTTGTCCAACGGTTCCATCATTACATCTTGTTTCGCAAGACCACCATCATTGTCGTTGTGAATCTATTTCAATACGTGTTGACACGATGGGTAATTGGCGGAAAGATCAGTAGATGGATAGTTAACCTCTAGGAATTCAACTTGGATTTTGTTTCAGCGAAATCCAAAAAGTTGTTGGTCTTTGCGCAAATCATTTTGGAACTTCCGTTCGAATCAAGTAATGTTATACCTAAAGAGTCGCCTATCAAAGGAGACATGTTTTTTATCGCGTCTTCGGACCCCTGGTACGGAGATATAATAGTCTATATCTAGACTTTGAAGTGCCCTACCTCTACTTCTCGTGATGAGCATCATCATATATGCCACCATGCCAAAAACTATCTCATTCGAGGACACTCTGTATGATCAAGGTGTAGATTTCATCCTTCACCGATGTCTCACCCATGAAGAAGCGGAAATCGTGCTTAATGATTGCCACACTAGAGCATGTGGCGGTCATTTTTCTGGGTTGGCAAGAACCCAAAAGATTCTACGAGCCAGTTACTTTTGGCTGACATTAATCAAATATTATGTTGAATCGGTCAAGAAGTGTCATCCATGTCAGATCTTATCTTGGAAGATGAGGGAACGCCCTTCTCCCATGTTTCCCGTCATCACAGTTGGTCCCTTCACCAAGTGGGGGATTGATTACACTACATGCAACCCTCCTTCCGCAAGGGGGAACCATTATATCATTCTAGCAGTACACTACTTCAAGAAGTGGTTCGAAGCTATGCAAACGTTTAAAGAGGATGGCGAGAACGTAACTCTCTTTTTGTTTAACCAAATAATAGCAAGGTTCGACATCCCGAGAGATATTGTCATTGACCATGGCAGTCACTTTCAGAACAAATTGATGTCTGAATTAACATCAAATCTTGGGTTGAGGTAAGAACATTCATCACCCTACTACCCACAAGCGAATGGTCAGGTGGAAGTTGTGAATAAATCCCTTAATACTATCTTACAGCGAATGATCGATTTAGCCAGGTCAAATTGGCATTTGATGTTGTATTCGACATTATGGGCCTACTGAACGTATGTTAAGACTGCAACTGGTTTCTCACCTTTTCAACTCGTTTACGGGTTGGAAACAGTCTTGCCTATAGAGTGCAAAATCCCCTCTCTAAATTTGGCAGTATAGTTATTGCCAGACACTTCACTGCTTGAAGAGTGTTTATTATATCTTGAGCAACTCAATGAGCAGCGTCGGGATGTAGCCTTGGATAATGAGGCTCACAAACAAAAATTCAAGTGTCAGTATGATCGGTCCATCCATCCTTGGATTTTATCTGAAGGCGAACTTGTCTTAGTCTATGACCAACATAAGGACCCCCTGGGGGCAGGCAAGTTCAAACCCATGTGGTTCAGACCTTTCATCGTGAAGGAGGTTTTAAAGAAAGGTGCTTATCGTCTGGTATACTTTTAGGGAAATGATTTGGTGGAGCCTAGAAATGGGCTCTACCTCAAGAAGTATTACTCGTAGGTGGATCACCTTAGGTGATTTCTTGTAACATATGTATATTCTTGTACATTCTCTTTTTATTTTTCGTCTTTTTGTTTTATGGACGTGTCATTTTTTATGTCATATTTTTCACTGTGGCAGATGTCAAGTGAATTAGAGGTGTTCATTGGGTTCGCAGACGGCTCTAGTTGGCATAGTCAGATGCTTGCTTCTGTAGCTTGGGTGATTTTCACACCTCAGGGCCAGTTGCTATCTTCTGGCGGTACATGTTTAGGTGACACCACAAACAATGTCATCGAATACAGCATAGTATTAGAGTTTCTTCATAACACTTTGTTGCATGGTATCTCTCACCTCTTGGTCTACTTAGACGCTCAGTTGGTTGTGTCTCAGTTAAATGCGGTTTACCACATTTACGATCCTACACTACACCAACGGTTCCTTAGGGTATGTCTCTTAGAATGAAGCTTTGATTACATTACGTATATCCATGTTCCTAGGAGATTGAATCAAATCACAGATACTCTAGCTAATCATGTATTAGATTGGCATATTGCACACATGTAATAAAAAGCACACACATGCACATGTAAATAAATTTGAAAAATAGATGTAATCCATAAGACATAAAAAGATTAAAAATATCCATATATATATCAAAACATATCAGAGTACATGGGTGGGCGCAAGCGCCTAAAAAATATGTCCAGTCAGACTCATGGGGCTTATGCCCTCAAAAATATACAAAACATGCTATCATAACGTAAGTAGTCTAGCCTAGCTAAGGGTAGGGCCTGTTGGCCCTGCCGTAATGAAGAACAACATTCGTCAAACGCCGAAAGAGCTGGACCCAGGTCCGTGGCACCCCAACTACATTAGGTTGCATCGATGGTGGGAGATCCTCGATCTTCACCATAGGGACTGTATGAGTGAGCGCGGTAAGGTTTCGCTCTACCCGCCTCAATACTCTCTCAGCCTCTCCAACTTGAGGCCCCCCTGTTGTTGATGCTGGTCCGGTGGCTCCAACTGGTCTTGCCTCTAGTCGAGGACGCCACCTAGTCCTTGAAAAGTCTGTTGGATGCACTTGTCCCACATCTGTACATAACATATACGTAAGTTTCATATACTCTGGTATACAAAAAAATTGATATATAAAAATTAAATAACTTTGAAAAGCAAACTCACCCATCTCTCCTCGCTCCGCTCCGAGAGGTACTGGCATGTCAGGATCTCTAGAAAAATTGATCCTGGCATAGGGGTAGTCCTCTATTGTCGGAATCTGTCATGACCATCAGTCAAAAAACTTGTCATCAAAGGCCTCGATGGTTCTCTCTCCCCCTTGTCGTGGCAACAGCGTCTCCCATCTGCATAGCGCTGGGAGAGAGGCCTCGTGGCCTCATATAGTCTCTCAAGGACTCAGATTGGGTACCCTCTCGAACAAAAAGGAGCACAAAATGGTCCCAAACCCAAAGTTTCAGTTCTCCTGTATCTGACACTCTGTCAGTTGTCTCTTCATGCAATCCAGTATGGTGGTACTCCAGTCGAAAATCTATGCATTTAAGCACTGTACCGCACAATGCATGTGCGCCCGAGAATCCTGATGTAAAGTTGTGGATCCAGTGATCCGCCCAATAAGTAGAACTATCACTTTGAGTGATAGGTTGTAGATATTATGTAAAGGCACCTAAGAACCTACTTTCTCAGTACCATCCTCGCAATGGAGTCCAATCAACTCCTCAATATTGTGAGGCCCAGGGGGAAAAGTGCGCAAGTTGAATGGATCCCCTCTCCTCGAGAGACCAGTTAGGAAGTAAATTTCCTTAGTCATTGGAGTCAATGATTTCCCCTCGAGCATGAATGCCTCTGCGTTGAGATGCCAGTAATCTATCAATGCATTTAGCAACTTGGGTTGTGCCCTCATAAACGGACACTGGAAGAACTTTAGCAACCCGCATTGTGACAAAACAGCGATAGCAGTAGGGTCCTCGGAGACCAAAAAATCAATGTCCTCATGCTCCCTCTCTCTCCACTGCACATACATCCTACAAAAGCAAATCAATGGAGACTTAACCTTTGCATTTTCATTTTTCCCGCTCATTGAAGGGTGTACGCGGGTTGTCTTGAGGATAGTCACGTGTGCACGCGTGCAGTTCATCTTCTTCCCGCGTGTACATGCAGGTTGTGCTTGGACAGCGTGCGTACAAGCAAGGCCGACCTCTTTAAAGGTCAGCACCCCCCAAAAACACAAAAACAAATGCAAAAATGGAAGATAGAAATGCAAGAGAGGTTAGTGTGTACTTACTTGGTCCAAATGGAAGTTTGTTTCATCCACTGAAGCTTTTGGAATCAACTATTTTCGGTAAAGAGGTGTTTTTTGGACTTTTGGTCAATTCTCAAATTAAAATGGTGATAATCAGCTGCCATCTTCTATTTATAGACTTTTTTGGCCCATTTTTCTCATTTTTTGGACCCTTTTGCCATTTTTTCTAGCTTGAAAATCATTTACTATGGTTTTGGAGTTTCTCGAGGGATGTTACAATAAGAGTTACTTTGGGTATTTGGGAATTTTTTTGAATATTGGGTCATTTTTAAAGGTATTTTGGTAAAAAGTTGTTTTTCCAACCTTGTGCATGTAAGATAGGATTCCACCTCCACTTGTTGCACCTCGTTGTCTTTTTCACTTTGCCATAGGATCTATCCCACCAAATTGTGACATGGAACCCTCACTCTTGCTCTAGAGGTGTCGTAATTTAGTGGTAGAGCCTACCTTCACATGGATGCCCTAGGTAGATCCTGGTTGCATTTTGGTGTCCATACCATCACTAATGACTATAGGCTAAGGATTCCTTAGTAGTTTTTCTTGATTACGAGTTTGAGCCTCATTTGCATGATTCATTATCACTCTTGACCTCACCCTTGGGACTCCCAAAACACAACAGGTATTCTTTAAAGCCCTTTTCAGATCCTCTAAACATGAAAAGATTGTTGAGCGATCTTGTTTCCCTTCACACTCGCTAAACTAAAATTTGAAGGCACGTATGTCTAGCGGTAGTTTACCCCTTTTTCAGTCTGGATGGTCAAAAGTATGAAAAAGGTATACTCTAGGAGCCTCAGCTCTCTAGAAGAGTATTCTCACGTATAGATTTAACCCTTTTTCGGGCCTGTGGGACTAAAATTATGAAAAAGGAACCTCCCACGGAGTCCATAGTTAAGCTCTTTTCAAACTCCCTAAAATTGAAAAGATAGCCGAGTGATCTTGTTTCTTCACACTCATTAAATTGGTCCAGAAGAACATCCCTTATGGAGTCCATAGTTAATCTCTTTTCAGACTCCTTAAATATGAAAATATTTTCGAGTGATATTGTCTTTGTCACACTCGTTAAAATGATCTTGAATAGACATTTATTCGGTGCTAGTTTACCCCTTTTTCGAGCCGACCAGACTACCTTCGAAAACGGTACCCCAGTGGAGTCTCCTTTTACACTTTTTTCAGACTCTCTAAAAACGAAAAAGCGTCAAGCTTACCTTCTCTGGGCTCGTTAAAATTACATCGAAGGACGTTTTCATTATGTCTTATTAATCTCATTTGCATTCCTGCGTCTTTGGCCTAATGCCGGCTCCATGTTGCTCACAATTGAACCATCTAAAGCATGTCGTATACGCAAACCTTGTAGCACTTTGCCTCTGTGTCTTGACACCTTGACCCATGGAGGATTTTTCCCAAGTGTCCTTTTCCTGCATATGTACCCTTTCTCTGAGCATCAATGTGTTCCTTGTGCTTGGAACTAGTATGTCTGTGACACTCGATCCTCCTTTGTAACGTAGCATTCTTTATTCTTTTTCAAACTTTCCAAGATTATTTAAAAAGACAAAAAAAATCAAATATACCCCAAAAAGAGGAAGGGAAAAGTATTTTATTTTTGTTGACAGCACAATGATCCGCCCTTGGACAAAGCACATCCTTCTGTTTGTTCTTCAAGCTCTAGGATTCAATATGACCTTAGGAATTTGTTCTCGCTACACAGATTTGTGTCCTCCTCCATTTGGTTACCCTTCTAAACATTTGGAGAGTTCGTGTTGCCTCCTGCATCATGAACTTGTGTCAATGCCATGCTCCCCAAGTCTCATATTTTATCGTTCTTTTTTCCAAGGAAAGTCTTACGAAACTTGAGTCGGCCCTTCTGTAGTTTCTCTTTTCCTCATGCCCAGCCACCCTGAAACACCAATCAAGTCCTTGCTCAAAATCAATGTAGTTCTATGCATGATCATCAAGATCCTCTTGTATGTTCCCGACGAGTCATCGAAGACCTCTGGGTAGTGAAGTCGTACACTCATATTACACTACTACCCAATTTTTGAAGATTTTGAAGTTATTGCTCAAGCTCTGAAGACCTCATCTCCATCCATCGGGAGTCATTGGCTTCTTGGAGATGGATACTATACATGTATATCTTTTGATTTTTGAGATGTAGATGCACTGTGTATTTCTCACATCTACACTTTATATAGTTATATGACATGGATATATAGTGTATTTGATTGGCATCCATGATTTTATTTCATCCTGAGCATGGGTATGCCTACCTCGGTGAGACAAATTGTTATTTTTGCACATGGCATCTCCTGAACTACGGTCCCTGGTCTCACTCGCGTTGTACAGTGGTGAATATTTGTAATGTATTTCAGCCATAAGATTCTCTTCTGACCTCACACATTAGGGGGCATCTGTTATAACCCTAAATTGCACCAGACATGCATACCTGGCATCAGGCCATCTAACTTGCTATCCTTTCCAAGCCATCACTGAACAAGCTCTTCAAAAAACCATTGCTTTGAAGGTGTACAGGCCCTGCACCACTACTGCCCGTGTACACATGCCTGCTGACCCACTACAGCCCGCGTACACTCACAGAATATCGTGAAAAGTGGAAAATTGCATAGGATACTAGTTTCCAGACCGTTACTTAACCGTTTGACTGCCCATAGCCAGTCACCCCAACCGTTACTATCCTTTTTGGCCTATAAAAGAAGGGGTTGGGGTCCCATTGCAAGGAGAAGCACGAGAGCAAAGAAACTCTGCCCAATTTATCAATCCCCTTTTGCCCCAATTGCAAAGCCCTTTACCATTTCCCTAAGAGATAATTGAAGAGGAGAAGAAGACGTGGAAGCAGTTGGTGCATGGTGAAGAGGATCCCAAGACCAAGTTCGAGGAGCAGTGTCGATCTCATGTTGTAAGTGAATTTTTATGAGATTAATATAAAGAAGTACTTTTTCCGTACCGCCAAATGACGTCTTAAACTTACATGATTTGTTTACATTTCTTGTTTATGATGTCTAACCCACTAATCCATATGTAGAATGCATGCTTGTAGTTTCTTGTTTGTCTTTTGATGAATGCATGTCAGCCTTGGAAGGAGATTTGTAGTCAGGAAACAACTGAGCACAAAGGGATCGACACTAGACGTGGAGTTTAAGGTAGGCCTATCGGATCCCTCTCTCTTGTCCTATATGTATGATTATGGGGTAATGTTGGGATAGTGATTAAAAGTATGAGACTTTAGACGGTTTGCTCTGCCTACACTTTAGACCCTTGGTGTAGTCCATAGAGGGGTTTTCTCGCTATAGCAGGATCTATCTTTCCTAACTCATATTGTTTGATTAAATTTTGTAGCTCTTGTACAGCACTCTCATCCTGAATCAACTTAATACAAGTATATAATAATTCCATGAGCTTTCTTACCTTTTTTCCTTCTCCTGGCAGAGCAGACTGGTCGAATGCCAAAGGCATTCCACATTCTCTTACTTATGGTCGTGTCTTCGATGAAGAACCTTGGTCTCTCCCGAATTATTTTCTTACTTCCTCAAATATTTATTTTTCTTTCTTTGCATCGAAAACTCGTGTCTTCTCTGCATCTTTCCTGACTCTTGATTCTTCTGTAGTCTTTCCTTGGGTCGCTCTGTCTTATCCTATAACATCGCCTCCTCTAGTAATAACAGTGACTCTAGGGTTCTCTCCGCGAGGTTCAACGTATATCAGTTGCACTTGCGAGTTCTAATGAGGTCCTCGTCTCTCCTGAAGTTTGGCTAGCAGCACAGGACAATCTTCGATAACATGCTCAAATGAGTTGCAGTAGCTGCAAGTGGTACAAGGGTTCCAGAAATCCCTTGCTAAGTGTCCTGGTTGCGTGCAGTTATAACAAATAATTTGGCCCCTACCTTGTCCCATACCTCCTCCTCTTCCTCTTCCTCTGAATCCACCGTGAGGGTTGAAGTTTCCTCTTCCTGGAGAATTATATTGCGTAGTGTTTCCTTCTTGTTGTACTTCGCCTTGAAGTAAGAAAGGGAGACATCTTTGAAAACATGGATACTCAGAGCTCAAGTTCTGAAGAGAAGGGTCATCTACAGAAGTGGGTGAAGAAGACAGAGCAGCCAGTTCAGAATGAAAGATTGAAGGAAAGTTCAAATGTGTCATCTACTAAGGCACACGCAGGCAGCAGTGGTGACAGTCGCGTGTACACGCGCTTTGACCTTGAATAGGTCACGTACAGACGTGCTCAGTTGTGCAGCAGGCTGCGTGTCTGTTGTAAAGCCTTGGGAAAAAGGAAATGCACATGGCTTGGAGTTTGATGTGATGGTATAACTCTGTTGCAGGGTCTGACATTGTTTGTTGCAGGTTCTAACACTATTTGTTGCAGGTTTAAATGCTCATCTATTGGATTATGTAAAATAATCTAGTGGTGTACATGGCTGATACATCTTATGATTGGTAGATGTACATTGGTTGGATCATATTGGTAGATGCACATGGTTGGAATATTGGTAGATGTACATGTTGGCATATGGTGGATACATTTCATTGATGTACATGGTTGATGTACATGGGTGTTGTGCATGGTGGGCACATTTTGGTACATGATTTACTTGGTGGATATATTGTTCATGATTCTCTATTTCAT
>WSFP011399878.1:0-26664 GCA_009831015.1 Picea engelmannii
GTATTTGACCCTTCTGGAATGCTGTGAATAGTGCCATGAATGACTTCATTGCTGTTTTGATGATGTAGAGTTCTTGTCGCTATGTGCAGATGATGTGGAGTTCTTGTCGCCATGTGCAGACGAAATTTCAGTGATAACAAGTACCTAACCAACGAAGGCAGCCAAGACGAAAGGATCCACTAGCCCAGGCTCCGAAGGCCACACATTCAACAGAGGCAACTCTAGAAAATAAAAATAGCTTTGATGCGTTGAAGGAATATGAAGCCCTAGATCCAGAAGCAACAACAATTAAGGAAGATCCTCCAGCAGACGAAAGCCTTCCGGATTCCACCCCCCCAGATTCAGCAGCAGCGAGAGAAACTCGGGCTTCAGCTCCGGAACCCTCTGCCTCTGCAGGTCTGGTTGGCTCAGTCCCCTCTAGAGGCTCTGTGGAAACTTCTAAACCTGAAGACAATTCAGTTCCGTCTCCACCCCTTACCCAAGGGCGAAGGACCAACAAAGCGCGCAGAGAAAAGGAGGCGGCCTCCAACATTTCCTTAGGTTCTCAGAAAAATCTGGATCCCTACTTTAAGGGGAAAACTTCATCCCCCTCGGTTTAATGCTTTGCTTCTGCCTTCTACTATGCTCACAGTTTGTGATAATTTACTCATGTATGCAATTTTTGTCATTTTCTAGAATTAGCTCAAGAAGCAGATGGGATTGGTCTCCCAAGAAATTCACAAGAAGGTTGGCAGCACTGTTAGAGGTCACCAACCTTCTTCAGATTTGTAACTTTCTAATTCTGGCTTGCCAGAATGCCGCTTAATGCAACATAACCATTCTTGTAAAAGAAAAACATTAAATTACATTGATTGTCATGCATCTCTTGAATTGTTATCATTGCTCTAGCTACGTGCATATTGTTGAGGAAAATATATGAAATGATCTTACTCAAGCATTTTTAGACTTGGCTAAAGAAAAGTAGACGGGAATATCACCCTATGTTTATAGCCAACAAAATTAACATCCTAAATCACAAGAATTAATTACGAGTGCTTAGGCTAGTCTTTTATCAACAAAACACTTGCTGAAAATTCACTCTTTATGTAATTGTCTGAATATATCAGTTGCTGAAATAAATGTAAGAACAAAAGTAAAGACACCAAGATAATAATCAAGACGGATTATACATAAAGCAATCCTTTATTTCATTCCAATTCACCAAAGAGTCCTTTTCTTTACAAAATCTCATACAAAAATCTTGGACCAAATTCAAACTTAGAAATCCCCGATGGAACATACAAAAGGACCTCTGAAAGAAAACCAAAATTGAACTCTAAAAGATGGATCAACTTGCCACAGATTGTTGCCCACTTGACTCTGCACAATCGCCTTTATCATTCATGAAAACTAATTCAAAAACATACAAGTCTACATAGACTATCAAATATAGATCAACACCTCTGAAAAACAAGTGTTTGAATGATTTGATTCAGCCTTGGATATTTCTATCTATAATAAGACTCTGCTATCATAAAAGAGAATTAGGCTTGTGATGAATAAATGAATGAATGAAAACTGAACTATCTCAACATAACTCAAAGAGAAAACATTAGTATGATTTTGCTTCCATCTTCTTCTTGTTCCTCCCTTTCCTTGTGCTTTTAACAAATTAGAATTGGTTGAAGACGTTGAACCAATTCATTAGTTAAGTTAATTAAAAGACTCAACTAACTTCAGTTAGGGGGAAGAGTAATAGTTAAAATAAGGTTCATAAATAAATAATAACATAGTAATAGTTAAACCTTAGTATGCTTCTGCTTCCATCTTCCCCTTGTGACTCCCTTTAGTTCATAACAATAATAATAATCATAACATAACCATTAGTTAAGCAAAACACACCTCCTTGTGCCTCCCATCAACATATTCAGTTTTGGCAATTTTAGCTTATGAAATTTGAAATTATTTCAAAATAATACTCATATATCCAAAATAAAACATGTTGTCCAAAGATCCTTGAAGTCAACTGTCATAAAACAATAGATAAAATAAAACTCCAAATCCATATTTCTCAGTCTTTGATGCAACCCTTCCTTGATTGTTGCTATCACCTCTTGACTTTCCTGAATTTTCCTTTGGCTGTGTGGAGCCTTTAGGCCTAATCGCGTTGATCACATGGGAACAATCGTCCCTCAAATGCATTCGGGAAGACACGGATTTGTCAGAGCCATTGGAGGGTGAGGAAGGGGAAACAATGGTTTTTCCTTTATCAAGGGCATGGTGGGAATTAGTTTTCAATCTCTTGCTAGCATGGGAGGATTGCACTCGTGAGTGGTCAAGGGCAACTTGGGTAATGGGGTTAAAAGGTGGAGGAGTAGGAAGGGACAAGTTGGGCCAGCCACGATGTTGGGAGACTGTCATGTGGACAATCTCTTGCCATCCATCGTTTTTAGGGACCTCGGGTTGTAACAAGACATGAGGAGGTACAGGGATACCAGGGGCTTGCGAAGCTTGGAAAGGAGGCCTTTTAGGCCTAGGTTGGACTATTCCCTGCCCAATCCAATTGAAGAATTTGACATGAAACAATTGGCCAAGATCTTTTGAATCAATGTTAAAATGTATGGAGAACCTAGGCCTTCTTGGGCCTCGGTTCCAATTACCTCTTCCTCTGTTTCCTTGGCCATGGATACCTCGACAGAAAAAACTCATCCTGCATGCATGATCGATTAGTAGATAGTCTTTAAAATAAACATACATGACAACTCTTAAAAATATGAATTATATTTGGCTCAGTAATGTATCAGACTCATGCAATCCAATCCATACAAATTGTCTTACTATTAATCAATGAGCAGGGGGGTGAAAAAGGTTTATGGGATATGTGAGAGGTTTGTATTGAACGAAAAATATGATATAATGAGGAGGGAAAATACATGGTGATTGCTCAATGACAACAACAATCAACTAAAAAGAAAACCAATAAAACATCATTGTAATCCACTCAAGACACTGCCACTTTCAATTGCCTTAGCACCAAAATTCTCTTGACTATAATAAATCTCATAACAGGGAGTGAAAAAATGAAACAGGAAGGTGATGGGATTTGTAATTAGCAGAAAATGAAATCATGGAAGGGAAGAAAGACGATTACTATTCATGAAATTAACTAAGTGATCAACAAAACATTCTGTGAAAAGAGATGTATCAATCATCGATCATTTTGACCAAATAACAATTTTTGTGCATTTCACTAGTTCTTTGTTCATAATCAAATATACAACACATTGTCACCACGATATAGTATGTATTCACCCAATTTGTAAGGGGTTATGTTCCTTTCATTTACATTCTTTGCATTTTATAACAATTTTTGAACAATACCCATTTCCAATCTGTAAACCATCAAAATCAACCACTACCCATACATTACTTCAATAAAAAAATATACTCCAATTCATATTTCCAAAAATAACAATGAAGTCACAACATCAATGCCATAGGGTCTATCATTTTGAATCCAATGATGTTCGTTAAAACAAATATAGGCAATCACCCAATAATCAAAATCAAATTGCCAAAACCCGATTTGACAATTAAACAGACAACAACCACCATTCCAACACAATATATGTGCCGAATAATTCAATCATGCAAGTGTAAATTCATCACTGTGAAAGCCCAATCCAATGTGACTGTAAAAATCTAGGCCACCTATCCAACCGACGAGGTATCGACAACAATCCTATCTCAACAAATGATCGTGCTGCAACAAAACATGCTTAAAACCCTATGGGTATCCCTAAGTGTGAAAACCCAAACCATCTATGTTATACACAGTGCGCAGCCAAAAAAACACCACGATGCAACATTTCCACTTAACACAAAAAACACACAGTCATGGTAATAACTCAACCCATCATGCTAAGCCATTGATTTAAACACAATGTTGTTTCGATTTAGTCACCCGTAATCAACTATGCTATGAAAACTCAGGATTATACAATCAAACAAGAATAAGGATGTAGTGGATATATTCTCAACATTGATTCAATTCAATAGTCATTCAGCTCCAAAGAAAACCATAGTTACCACGACCATTATTTTATTGTGCGAAAACACCATACACACAACACGACATGTGTGAGCAACATCAAACATTTGTAACCAATGCCATCCAAACAATCCTTAGTGCATAAATAACAATGACTGTGTATCAACCAACCAATTCATCACTGTCGTAAAATCAATTGCCCTAACAAGTTGTGACAACCACTCATACCCACACATCAATTTGAATTGGGGCAGTGGCCTTCTCCATTAACAATACCGAGTTATTAACATAAGGGGAGCAACCGTGTGCTTTGAAAGTGCAATTGACAATGTAGGGTTTACCACTGTTATAACAGAGTCAATGATTATATACCAACCAACACGACTGTCACATGAGCAACTAGTCAAGCCTGTGCTCAAAAGTCAACAATTATACCACCAGTCAACCATAACCAAGTCATAAAACCAACCGGCTAGGTTGGTCTTCTCTATCAATCTTCAAATTGGAGGGCTAAGGTTTGTTTTGTAGCCAACACAGGGAGAGCATAACCACTTTTTATAATGGTGAAAACTCCGAGGCCACGATGCAAATAGGAAGAAACATGACTCATTCATGGACAGGTACTAATCCATGATAGGGGCCATAACCAAAAAGGTAGGGCTCTAGTTCATCTTGGAAAAGGTTATTTAATGCACACAGGGTATAAACCTCGTGTTCTTTGATTAAACAACCACAACACGAAGGTGAAGACAAGGCCGAGTAAGAACACGAGAACCCATTTTGTGACTCTTAGTGGTGAAATCAAGCAATGTTGAAGTAAACAAAACATAGTGATGCAAAAAACCTTCAACCATTAAACCCATGAAAGCCAAAGACTGGATTTAGTGATAGTGTGTGAAGATAACTATCCACCCAAGTCTAAACAAAAACCCTCCAACTAAACCAACAATGATAACAAAGAGATATCACCCAGGAAGACCAATAACCTCTACGAACTCAAAATTATTACAGGAAGAACCATCCACTCTTCATTCCAAGAACCCAAAGTTCACACATTTGCAACACTTAGGAAAACACAGACTGATACAATGATCCAGTAATCATTTCATAACCAAAGCAGAGTCGTGAATGGCCAAAATAAGACATACCTGTAATCGAATTCCTTAAAACGAGAGTTGGCCGAGTAGTTCCTTCATGCTAAAAATTTGAAGCATGACCACAACATCAAGATCAAACAATAGCCCGATTAGGGTGGCGGCTAACATGAGGAGTAAAGGTGACGTGAAGTAAATTCAAGTCCCCTCCACCCATAATGCATTAATTCATCAGTACATGCCAACACATTCTTCATTAACCATTAATCAAACCATGTATCGAAACCATCACCACATTAAAATCCAATAGTGCGACTTATGCCATAACATAATTCAAGTCCCATATAATTCAACCATTCGCATAACCAATAACACTATTACCTTTCCAAATGCACCATCAACATTTCATACCATATGCGTATTAACCATATAACCCAATCAAAATTTCATATCCATTTACTTGCTAGCTAGTGTTTAACAATAATCATGAAGTCTTCTCATTTCCTTCCAATTGTTTGCATGTAGTGTTGCAAAATTAGGTCCCTTTTCTTTGCATTTGTTATAGTATTTTGCCTCTCCCCAAACTGCCTTTCATGTAATTTCACTAACATATTTGTTGTGCAGGTACGATAAGAACATATAGCAATGACATTAATGAATAACATAGGTTGTAGTAACATCAGGAATCAACACTTCATAAGCTCAAATCATAACCAATAACAATAGTATCTCATCAACCATGCAAGTCGTGTCGCACATAATCACAACATAAAAAATGAACATATCTGATCTTCAATAGTTCAAGGGGATCCCACCTACTAGTACTATTAGTTTTATAATAATAGGATTTAGCAACACTTTGCGGGCGAAACTTCGTTGACAATTTTAATCGTCAACACATGTCTCATTTCTTCATCATTTGTAGGCGATAGCATACTTTGGTGATTTAACATAATGTATTCTTGATTGGCCCATTTTTTTATGTTCTACCTCTTCATATTCCATCTACAACATAGAAATAAAGTGTAATAAGTATGTGTTTGTGTGTGCACACGTGCATGTGCATGTTTGTAGTACTAGAATATACATGATTGTGTAAATAAAAAAACATACCATAACAACGAGTCTTTCATAAACAATACACATTCTTTCGAAGTCTTGCTCCATACCTTCTCTCAAAATATATCTTGTTGGTTGCACTCCTTATTTTGTTTCATGCATATTTACTACACCATGACAAAGCACAATCGATATAATTAATATAAAGGTTTCTTGTTGTTCTATTAATTATAATACAAAGGAATTTAAACAACATAATTATTTACAAATTGTTCATTTAAACCTTGATACTTCAACATATACTCACAACCCATACTTAACCCAATGTATGTCAATTCATGAGTTAGCTCCTCTTTGTATGTTATCACCTATTATAAGACATCCATGGACAAGTGTAAATTAATTATTTAAATATAAATATCATAGCAAACATGAAATATTAAGGTCGAAAATGTAAGTACTCCAAAGGTTTTTGATCAACCATTTTATTCCTCACTGTCCTATCTTTTGTGTTGAATGGGTTCCATATTTTTTCTTTTCTGCATCAAAACAATTGAAAACTAGTATTTCATGCGATAATTAAATTCAATTAATGGGCTGACTCCTCTTTGTATGTTAGCACCTATTATAAAACATCCATGGACAAGTGTAAATTAATTATTTAAATATAAATATCATAACAAACATGAAATCTTAAGGTAAAAAATGTAAGTACTCACAAAGTTTGCGATCAACCATTTTATTCATCGTCATCCTATCTTTTGTGCTGAATAGGTTCCATATTTTTTCTTTTCTGCAACAATACAATTGAAAATTAGTATTTCATGTGATAATTGAATTCGATGTACATAAAAGAATAAATGAATTATTATATACCTCTGATGCACATTTTCATTGGGATGGCTCCGCTAGTGACACAATTATGCTCATTTCTTTTACCATCTCCTTCTACACTTTTTTTGACATCCCTACTAGAACGAATAGGCTTTCCCTCCCTTTGTACCTTGGAGTTTTCATAATCTCCCTAAAAAAACAAAATCTAGGAATCATCAGATACAATAAATATGATTTTTTTTACAAAATAAGATTTTGATGTGTATAGTAAATCAGTACACACTAGAGCATTAACCATATGTCTACACATTGGTATATAATAACAGTGTTGTTGCGAAATTGAAAACATTTTACAAATTGTTGTATTCACGCAATGCTTAAATTAATAAAAGAACTGGTGCCTAAGTATTGTTTATCATGCACCATCAAGCCATGAACAAATTTAAAATATAGCGGTTTCCTCACCAAAAACAATATCATTTCCATTTTAAACTCAACATTGTTGTTTATATGAACAATGCACACCGCTAACTGCTTAGGCGTTTTTGAAAAGAATGTTATTTCTAATTTAAATGTAGCGGTGTTGTTGACATGAACATCCACACCATTGCTCTATCATTGTATAGTGTGCATTATGTAGGTGTTTAAAAAAAACAAAAACATCGACACGACGGTTTGGGATTTGATGCAATGAATGGTTCCATTGCAATGGATGCCAAACACCCATACATAAGTAAAGAAACCCTATAAAAATCTATTGATTAAAAATAATTCTCATTGTGAAATATAGAGAGGGAAAACAAGAAAAACAATAAGGAAGTTAGGGCTCCCAATATCAAAGGTAACTATGAAACCCTTTTTATGTTTTTGAGAATGCACTGAAAATTGCTTGAATCAAATAGGGGAAAGATTAATACAATCAATAAAATGAAATCATATACCTGAAATTTCTCCTCTGTAGATTTTTATGTGACCTATGACTATCCCTTTTGAATTTACCTCTTCAAAAAAATGCATCCACTCCAAAGTTTTTTCTTGTAAATCTCTCTTACATAAATCTCCCCTCTAAATTTTGGCAAACGAATGAAAGAAAGAAAAGGTTTTCATTTATTAACACATACATATAGAAAACTGAAATTCCCACTCATTTTTTTGTTGTATATTTCGATGCATTGATGATAAATGTATGTATTTTTTATTTTTATTTTGTAACTTACTTCTCTGATGCACTGTAAAGTACATAGAGCACCGGTGTGGTGTCTACATGAAAACACACCGACACATTTTTCATTGTATATTACAATGCATTAATCATAAATGCACATGTTATTTTTTAACTTGTTGAATTGGTGTGCTATACGGTTTGTATAACACCAATGAGATGTTTAAGCACTAATGCCCCAACAAACAATTTAATTTACAAAATGCAAATTCAAACATCCACATTTGAATTTTGTGGAGATTTTGCTTTGTGGAGGCAATAACAGAGGTCACTTTTCGGTGCCTCTCATAACTTACCGCACTGGGGCATTTTTGATATATAGACACACCAGGTGTCATGATATAATTAGGCGCACCATTAACTTTAAAAGTTATTCAAAAATTTGTTTGAAGTTAGATTGTTCTATGCTTCCTAAAATGATGGTTTTGGCTCAAATGCAAGAAAAAAGTAATTATAATATCAAATGACCACTTTTTTTTAGATTCCAGATCATTACATTTCATTGCAAGTCCTTCAAGTTCACCCTCACTGATTGCAGTAAGTCTAGATTTCATTTATAATTTATTTATCTCATTGAATTTGTGTTACGTATGCATGTTCACTTGAATAATTGTTCATTGAATTTTGCAGGACCATGATTCAAGATTGAGTTCAGATGCCCAAGATATTTTAGTAGTCCCAAAATTCCACAAGCTCTGATCAAGAGAAATATACCACATGTGGATGTTTGATGAAAATTGGCAGCTGATTTAATCTATCAATTATAACATGCCATCTTCCAACAACCAACCAGGGTCAATGGTATTACACTCTGAATTGGATCTCTTTTATGCAGACACCCCTTGGGGTATAAGAAAACAATGATTGAGTGATTGTATTTTTGGATTTTCAATGGAACTAATGTAAATGTATTGTTTAATTCAACATTTTCTTTATAAAGTGGTTGGTTGCATGTTTATTATTGGGGAAAAAATTCCCATGCTTTTAATAAATGTTTGGTATAATGTTTGAACATATCAAATGTATTGTGTTACTAATATTATTGATGTAATGTTTAATATTTTTACAATCAGGATTTTGATGATGAGCAACATGTCTACCATCTACCGTTGCACCCCACTATGATGTCAAGTCACAAAATTTCTATTAAATGAACACAACATAGAGAGGGAGCATGTCGATCATGGTTGAATCAACCACCTATTCAATTACCACTATGTCCCGAGTCACCAATTCAAAACCTCTACAACAACACAAGTTCTTCGCATGTTGGGAACAAAGGCAATGATATAGACATTGGTATGGATGATTTCGTATGGGATACCCAAGCCATGGAGGGAATATTGTTACATGCATTCCAACAAAATAAAATACAGGATGACATTGATATCATCGATACCTTCTTCGAAAACCTGAAATGTGCTTTCACCACCCCATTCTTTGGACATGGGTCAGGGCCTACTCAACTAGGGACAAAAATGTTACTGTACAACTTGAAAACAATGTATGGTATGTCAGGCATGTGTTTCTTGACATTTTTGAAGTAACTAACCATTAAGTGGACCCTAATTTTTTAAGCAATATTGTCACACAATGAAGGAAGAAAATGGTTGATTTTATGCATGCTTAATGATAGTGTACATTTTTATTTCCCACTAATTTCAGGTTACTCTAAGATAAGGTACTTCCTTGAGATAATTCATTGCCTGATAGATGCGCAGAGGTAAAGAAAATGTTGAAAATATCGGGTGTTGAGTACATATCATACCACACATGTTTGAATGCTTGGATTATGTACAAGAAAAAATATGCAGACAAAGAGATATGTCCAGAATGTGGGAATGACAGGCACCAAAAATAAATAAACAAGGGTAAGGAACATGGTCATGCTCGTAAGATATGGAGGTACATGCCTATAATTCCAAGGATTCAAAGGCTCTTTTGTTACAAATAATTACTCGTGTTGGAGGAGTGGTATGTATCACATAGAAGTGAGCTAGGAGTTATGAGAATCCCAACAGATTCAATAGACATGAAGCATATAGAGGAAACATGGCCCGATAAAAAGGATGAATTACATGGCCTATGATTGAGCATAGCTATGGGTGGAATTAACCTGTATTCCCTCCAAAACACCAACTATGGAATATTCCATATATAAAATAATATGCAGAACATAAATAATTAGCTAGAAATGGTAGATAAACAACGATATAACCAGGACAACACCATAATAATATCAAAATAATACCAGAATAACACCATAAAGAGCACTTTGATTACTAAGAGCAATGTTCCTTGGAATATTCCAGATATAAAATAGTATGAAGAACATAAATAATTAGCTAGAAATGGCAGATAAACAATGATATAACCAGAATAACACCACAATAATACCAAAACAATACCAGAATAACACCAAAAAAATCACTTTGATTACTGAGAGAAATTTTCACTTGCCTCTTTGAGGGGGAAACCTCCAGAAGAGAAGAGATCTATTACAATAATATCCAAGACAAAAATTCTCATACCCTCTACCCCTATTTATACTAAATATGTCTATCCAAAAGAACAATCTAGATGAAGATCCTTCTAGAAGAGGAAGATTCTATTAGGTATTCTTACATTTGACTTATTCTTCCTTATTGTTAGGCCTTATTAATATTGACCTTTATTACATGGAAATATATTATTCTACGTGAGGGGTTAGGTCCCTAACATGACCTCCCCCTTAAAAACAGTCTTGTCCTCAAGGCTTGAGATGAGGAAATTATTGCAGAATGTTAGTTGGTTCCCAAGTGGCGTTTGCTGGAGTTGTATCTTTCCATTGGACTAACACTTCCTTGATGGTGCACTGACGTAGATGATGCTCACGCTGGTCCAAAATGCTTGTGGTTGTAGCCAAATGGACCCTTCTTCTTCCAACTCAGGAAGAATAGTTTGAGTTTAGCACTTAGTTCCAATCACCTTCTTTAAGAAGGAAACATGAAAAAAAAGATGGAGCTTAGAATGAATGGGAAAAGCTAATTGATAGGCCACCTATCCCACATTCTTGAGAATGACATAAGGACCATAAAATTTGGGCGCCAATTTTTGACAATGGTCATCCTTGAGGGAATTTTTCTTGTAAGGTTGCAGTCGAAGAAACAAATGATCTCCTTATGCAAATTGACATTCAGAGCGAACTTGATCTTATTTTTGCTTCATGCGATTCTGGGCCATGACCAAATTCTCTTTGAGGGTACAAAGAGTATCCTCTCAAAATGTAATCAGTTTTTCAACTTCTTGGACCTTCGAGACACCTGGAAAGTATGAGAGAACTGAAGGTGGATTTTATCCATATACCACTTCAAAATGAGTCATGTGTGTAGTTGTATGGTAAGAAGTGTTGTACCACCATTCAACTAGTGGTAACCATTGAGCCCGCTGATTTTTCCTTTCCGATGAAAAACACCTCAAATATGTTTCCAAACATTTGTTGACAACTTCAGTTTGACCATCAGTCTGGGGATGATAAGCTGTGATGAGATACAATTGGGTACATTGTAGCTTGAACAGTTCTTGCCAAAAATTGCTGGTGAAAGTTGGGTCATGATAAAAAACAATAGAAAGAGGCATGCCATGAAACTTGAAGACCTAATCCATGAAAATTCGAGCCACAATGGAGGCTATAATTGGGTGTTGAAGAGCACATAAATGAGCATACCTGGAAAGACGATCAACTACCGCCATGATGACTGATTTATTTCCCAATTTAGGCAAGCCTACAATAAAATCCATAGAGATATCCCTCCAAATAGTAGGTGGAATCGAAAGCGGTTGTAGTGTGCCTAGAGCTTTGATTGTTTCACCCTTGTTGCATTGAAAAACCTCACATTCGGCCAAAAAATTGTGAATATCTCATTTCATACCATCCCAGAAAAAAGAACGTTTGACCCAGTCATAGGTTTTGGTAAACCTTGAGTGCCCAGCAGTGGGTGTAGCATGAAGCTCATAAAGTACCGTGGATTTAAGTTTTGACTATTTACTTAAATACAAACGACCTTTGTATCAAAGCTCATCATTGAGCCAAGAGTACCCTAGGGAAACTGGATAATTGGCTTGCAATTGGTGTATCAGATGCGAATTTTTGAGATCATGTAGCCATTCCTAGCGAACAACTTGGAGCCAATATGGTACAATGAAGGAGAGATAAAAAAGGGACCCTTCATATTCATATTTTCTAGAATGTCCATCAACAACAATGAAGGAGAGATAAAAAAGGGACCCTTCATCTTCATATTTTCTAGAAAGTGCATCAACAACCACATTGTTTTTTCCTTTCTTGTAAATGATCTCATAATCTTATCCAAAGAGCTTAGTCACCCATTTTTGTTTCTCTAGGGAGGAAAGGCGTTGTTCCAGAAAATACTTGAGGCTTTGATGATCTGTCTTAATTTGGAAGCGTTTCCCTAATAGATAAGGGCGCCAAAGATCCACGACATGCAGAATAGCCAACATTTCCTTTTTATAGATTGATTTTCCCAAATGTCACTTTGATAGTTGTTTGCTGGTAAAGGCCAAAGGCCAACCCTCTTCATAAGGACTGCTCCAATTCCTTTCTCAGAAGCATCACATTCCAGGACAAAGGTCTTTGTGAAATCAAGAAGGGCCATGACTAGAGTGGTGCACATGGCCATCTTAAAGGTTTGAAAAGCCTAAGCAATTGTTGGAGTCTAAGTGAAAGAATTCTTTTTAAGGAGAGCAGTAAGAGGTGCCACAATTTTTCCATAATTCTTAACAAACTCGCAATAATAACCCGTTAAACCCAAAAATCCACACAATATTTTGATAGTCTTTGGGTGAGGCCAATATTGCATAGCTTCAATCTTTTTAGGATCCACCCTAACACCGACCTTTCCAACAAGATGACCCAAGTACTCATCTTCTAAGGCAAAAAAATCACATTTAGATTGTTTGAGAAAAAGTTGGTGCTAAGAGAGTAGATGGAGAACTCGATCCACATGAAGAATATTGGTTGTCCAGGTTTGACTATAGATGAGGATATCATCAAAGAAAAATAAGAAAAAATGACAGAGAAAAGGATGGAAGACATGATTCATGAGGCTTTGGAAAGTGGAGGGAGCATTACACAAGCCAAAGGGCATGACCAAAAACTCATAGTGGCCCTCATGAGTTCTAAATTTATTCTTAGGAATGTCTTCCTCATTCATACGTATCTGGTGGTAGCCTGAACGAAGATCAAGTTTAGTAAAGAACTAGGAGCCACTCAATTCATCCAAGAGGTCATCAATGACAGGAATGGGAAATTTTTCCTTAATGGTGAGTTTGTTGAGGGCACGAAATTCAGGACGCATGCACCAAGAACCTTCTTTATTAAGGACCATGACCACAGGAGAAGAGTAGGGGCTCGTACAAGGGAAGATAACACCTACGTTGAGCAATTCTTGAACACTTTTCTCAATTTCATTTTTCTGGGAAAAGGGATGATGATAGGGACATATATTGGGAGGAAGGATCTTGGGGACAATGGGAATGGAATGATCATGAACACCATGGGAAGGAGGGAGTCCCTAGGGAGTGGAAAAACCACTTGATGTTTAGAGAGGATGGATTGGAGGTTCGATGACAAGAGGGTGTCTTGGTGGATTGAATGGCATGGAGTTGTGCAATAATGCTAGAATGACCTTTTTTGAGCAGATTTTCCATGCGATGGGAACTGATGATCTCCAAGGAACTGGCGGTGATGCCTTGGAACTTATATTTTTGGACCTCCTGGTCAAATGGCATGGTTAATTCCTTAAAATCCATGAGAATGGGACCCAAAGTCCTTAGCCATTCCGCACCCAACACAATGTCACAACCACCCATGTTGATAGCAAACATATGAGATTTCATGTGGTATTGACCAATTTGGAGATGAACATTTTCACAACGCCCTCCACATTTCATGGACCCTCCATTGGAAATCATGATTTGAAAATTATTGACGATAAAGATATAGCAATTAGTTTCTTGGGAAATGCAACGATGAATAAAATTATGGGTTCTTCCACTATCAAAAAGAATGATGACCTTCCAATGCTTAATGTAACCAATTAGCTTGAGGGTTTGGTGAGGAGAGAATCTAGTGAGAAAATTTAGGGAAATGATTGGTTCTACTCTGGGAGGATCTGAGGGAGGGTTCATGTCAGTGGGTTTAGGTGACATGGCCACAAGGAGAGACTCAACATCGTCTTCTGAAACATCCTCTGAGATGGCCATAAAAAGATTTTGTTCCTTACACTTGTGCCCAGGAAAATATTTTTCATCACAATTATAACAAAGGCCTTTGAGTTGGCGTTCAACCATTTCTTCCCTAGTTAATTTCTAGCTCTTTAGTGGAGTAGAAGGAGGAGTGAGAGTGACTGGTTTAGTGTGAGGAATAAAGGAGGGTTTCTGGTTTTGAGAGGAGACAACTTGTTGTGCTTTCTTATCTATTTTAGTAGCATCCACCCAACTCTGAGGCTGAGCCATGAGGACATGGGAACAAATCTCATCCTTGAGGCCACTAATAAAACATTCTAAAAAAAAAGCATCAGACATGCCCTTTGTACAGAAAACCAATCACTCAAAAGTGGCTATAAAGTCTTCCACTGTGCCAAATTGTTTCAACTTTTTCAAATAGCCTAAATCGTTGGTGTTAGTGTCAAAGCATTCATAAATATCTTCCACAAAGTGTGTCCAAGCTACATACCCTTGGAGGACATTCTTTCTCCATTGCCACCACTTCCAACATTCTTGATCTAGATGGAGAACACCATACTAGAGTTTGTCCAACTCATCTGTAATGCCATACAAAGAGAAATAATTTTCCATTTGAGTTACCCATCCAGTGGGATCCGAGCCATCAAATTTGGTCACATCCACACGCCGAAGGTATAGGTCATGTTGAAAGTGATGGGGCTAAAAATTTTAGGAATGAGAGGAAGTTTCACCTTTGGTTTGCAAAGGTGGGTCAGATGAGGGAAGATCTGTAGGGATATGCAGCTTGGCACAGACCATCGTAGTGAAGGAGACAAACTGGGTATTGAAGGATTCAAGATGGGTAGAAAGGTCTTGTTTGAGGTCCTCTATTTTGGTGTTGATGGAGGAATGCATGTTTTTATTGACAGTGGAAACATTGGCACTGAGTTGTCTCACTTCTTGTTGGGTTTTTATGAAATTATAATGCAAGGAATTAAAGCAAGCTTCCAAGTATTGGCTACAGGTGTGGGCCATGATGAATAGGGAACATAAAAAGGGGTGGGTGGGACCACACAAAAAATGGGTTATGGGTGAAGTGTATCACAATGATCAGGGAGACAAGTGGAATCCAATGGGGTAAAGTCCAAATAAGGGTGTTATAAGAGGGTTGGGTCCATGAGAATTTTTTTTGTCTGAAAAATGATAGGTATGATTACGATAAGAGTGAAGAGAGGAATCCAACGGGATAGGTCTCAAATAATGGTGGAAACATGATCTAGACTTTTGTTTTTTACTCCTATGGAGTTATACTTCGATCTGAAGAATTTTGTAGTGACAAAATGCCCAAATGCTTAACAAGAAGAAATGTGTAGTAATTTCGTAGCCTGAATGCAGGAGACACTATTGAGTGACAAAATATCTTGTCTGTTATGTTTTTGTTTTTGTCCCAAGGTTTAGGGTATTCAATGGTTCCACAAAAAAGGGTTTTCCCTATGCTATAGCTCTCTGATATACGTGCGGGGTCCAACAGTAGTACTCGACCCAATATCTCAGGGCACCAACTAAGGAGGCTAGAACATGCCCTTAGCCTTACTACTCGACTACCCAGGTACTAGAAAGTATCTTCCTGAGTGATGTTCATGGTGACACTATAGAAGTCAGGTGGTCGATTGGTTTATCTATGCATGGCTTCATGAGATCTAGGTCGATCTGTTTACAAGTGTTGTTTGATGTGCTACCACTCGAAGGGGTACCAACAAGGGTTACAAGGGTGGCCAACATATGTGCGCTTAAGTACCACTTGTATTTCCTGAGTGTATGAATCTTGGACCATGGGTTTATGCGCGTAACAACAAATCTTTGTAGCTTAAAGATGTTGGAATACGTTTCTACCCTGAAAAAAAAAATTAACCCACAATTTTCAGCCGAGGAAGGCACTTTGATACCACTTGGAATATTCAATATATAAAATAGTATGTAGAACAAAAATAATTAGCTAGAAATGGAAGATAAACAATGATATAAATAGAACAACACCATAATAATACCAAAATAATACCAGAATAACACCAGAAAGAGCACTTTGATTACTGAGAGAAATGTTCCTTGGAATATTCTAGATATAAAATAGTATGCAGAACAAAAATAATTAGCTAGAAATGGCAGATAAACAACGATATAACCAGAACAACACCACAATAATACCAAAATAATACCAGAATAATACTAGAATAACACCAGAATGAGCACTTTGATTACTGAGAGCAATGTTCACTTTCCTCTTCGAGGGGGAAACCTCTAGCAGAGCAGAGCTCTATTACAATAATATCCAATACAAAACTTATCATACCCTCTACTCCTATTTATACTAAATATATCTATCCAAAAGAACAATCTAGAGGAAGATCCTTCTAGAAGCGAAAGATTCTATTAGGTCTTCTTACATTTGACTTATTCTTCCTTATTGCTAGGCCTTATTAATCTTGACCTTTATTACATGGAAATATATTATTCTACCTACGTGAGGGGTTAGGTTCCTAACAAACTATTCTTTTTCTCCAGTGGTAGTGACCAATAAAAATATCCCTTCATGGTTTTTTGTGAAGAATGAACATCTTATGTTGGCTCTTATAGTCCCAAGTAGAAGACAAGTGAAGAGAATGGATGTCTACCTCCAACCATTGATCGATGAATTTAAGCAATTATGAGAAGGGATACATGTATATGATGTATCGATACCCATGGAAATGGAGAGGTCTTTTACATTGTATGGCATATGTACGTACACCACTCACGATTATCCAGGACTAGGAGTTTTCTTTGGTAAGTATGTTACTTGATTTTTTTATATATGTAATTTTATTAGACATACTTAATTTGGTTCGATTATATTTAATTTTAACACTAACATATTCTGTATATAATAACATTGCATGTCTTGTAACAAAAGGGTATCATGGATGTGAATTTTGTGGACCTTCTATAAAGGCTAAGTGGTCCAAACACCTACAAAAGTCGGTGTACAACTGCTCGAGGTTTTCCTCCTAGAAGACCACCCTCATAGAAGAGTTTCATACGCTTTCAATGGTAAATCAAAGAGAACCCAAAGACTTGAAATAATGACATTGTTAGATTGGATTAGGGCATATGACAGAGAGAAAGAGAAGGAAATGGAAGAATTGTTTGATTCAAATGGGGAACCTATGTTTAATGATCCTAAAGTTTTTGGCACCTATGTTAAGAAAATTCTCATTGATATGAAAAGGAAATATGTATTTTATGAGCTTCCATATCAAGAGCAACTTAATATTGGCCACTTGCTAGATCCCATGTATATATTAAAAAAAAAATAATCTTCTTTATGGTGGCACATATCATCGAATAAAAGTGACACATTGGTTGTTAAGAGAGATTGTATTGCTTCAAATACTAAAAAGAGACATTGGACAAGAAAATAAAGTAGACAAAAGGTTGGTTCCTCTTGGTCTTTTAAAGAACGTGACGTCCCATAGATTTTAAAGAATGATGATCTTTCTATGGTGAAGGATGTTATATTGGGTGTGAAGGCACCTTATTTATATGGCTCAAATCTATGATGTTGCTTCACTATAGAAGGGAATTTGTCAAGGTTGAAATCACATGACCATCTGAACCTTCTAAGGGTGTGTATGTTGAATACATAATTTTTCTTCTTTAGTGTCGATAAAAATATGCTACGCACTTGCATTTTTATGGAAATTAACGATGTATGTGTCTATTTTGTAGTGTCATTATCCTTTTATCATGCATGGTTGTGTGAACTATGACTTCCCCCAAGACCTGTGATGTGTCATATCGAAATTATCTGCATTTGTACGTTGGATCACATCAAAGGAGATTCATCTAGAGATCATTCCATGGTGACATTGAAAGATATTTGAGATTGTTTGTATGCTTGATAAGAAACTTCTCATGAGTTTTATGGATTTTCAAGTCCATATGAACTAATTCACCTACCTGATGAGGTTGAATTAGATGGGGTGCTCCCATGTCATTGGAATTTCGTCTTAGAGAGATACATGAAAAAAGTGAAGTTATTTGTTCGACAAAGGGAAAAACCAGAGGGCTCTATGGTAGAGGGATACATAGCATATGATTCATTCTATTATGCCAATGAATACATCAAGCAAATTGATGACACACTAGTAGCAGTGGTTTGGGATGATCAACAAGATGATGACAAAGGGAAGGGGAGCTACTCAAAATGAATAGAAAAAGGTGCTTGATAAGGAGTAAGTCACTTATATTTAATTATATTTATATAGAGAAAATGTTTACACTAAAATTGATAATATATATTTGATCTCATACTATTTGTTTTTGAATTCTTTTATACATCAACATATTTATAAATTGATGTCATCAATAAATTATTTCTTTACAATGTGGAGACAACATGACGATGGGTCACATTGTATGAAGAGAAAAGAAGTAAATGGGATAGTGACAAGAAACATTTAGACAGTTGAACGGTAGAAGTGTGCCTTATCTTGATAATTTAAAAGAAAATATGCCAAAAATTTGTCCCAATAGTTGGTTGGCTGACTAGATAAAAGATAAATATGTTGTGTCTGGTCATAACCCATGTGGAGGAGAGTTGGATGCACTAAACATATGGATTGGGTGCAAAAAATCTATAATAACCTCTCTAAGTACCACATTCAATTTATAATATTGCACATTTGAATTGTAGCATGTATTATGTTTTTATTAATGCTCGGGTTATTAGACATATTCCACCATCCTTTGTTCTAATTTTTATAGGTGCATTTGTTCCAATCTATGTGGGAATATGGACATCATTTTCACACTGAGGATGTCAATGATGGACATATCACACAATATTGTGGATTGGAGGTTGAGTTCAACCAATCTAGTCATGCTAGCCACTGCGATTAAAACCTAATAGAGGGGAAGTTAGGTTACATTCAAAATATACAAGAGATCATGCAAGGGGACTTCTCTTATTTTCAATGTGTTATTTTTAGTTGCAAGTGGTGGGATACCTTCCATCAGATAAATTTAAAGGAATATCATGATAGTGGACCAATATGTATGAACTCTAAAAAACTGTGGGTTGAAACTAAGAAGCACCTTATGTTTTTTCAAAACATTGCAACCACGTGTTTTTTTACCTAGATGTCTTGGATGGGGATTGGTGGTTTGTACTGGGATATTACCCAAGATCAACACATATTTTTGAGAACAACAATGTTATAATGTCAATCAAGGAAGATAATCAGGGTGATGACAACAAAGAGTGATATGTAAATGTTTTGTTTCAACATTTATATTGTGGATGCGTTATTTTATTATGTGTATCTATAATTGACAAATTCTATTTTTTTTCTTCATTTTATAATATTGGATATGAAAATTTAACAGCCCTTTACAACCACCATATTGAAAATACATTAAATAGTACAATCTAAAATGTGGTTTGGATATGCCCCCGAGGTGTAGAATAGTCGGTGATGGAGTGCACTATTAAGACACTCCGTTATGTGAAGTCATTGGTTTGAAACCCTTGACTAGCCTTGTGTGTCACACGAGGGGCCGTGTTGGCATGCCTAGGGTTATAGTGGTAGCAATTAGATAACATGACCATGTCTCATGTGAGTATGTACTCGACTAGTTGTTGATTTCCCCAGTAAAACAAAATGTGGTTTTGATATATTTTTATTATCATATCTATTGTTTATTATAACAAATGTGTGTTGTATTGTATTAACATATGTTTATGTTAACCTTTGAATTACTAAGAATTAATTGAGATATCACAAATTTGATGATGTAATCATATAATAACGTAATAAAGCTTTATTTTAATGTATATTTTATTTTTGAAAAATGAGATAATAAAAAATCAAACCTCAATTTTTTTATTGTTTGGAAAAATTTAAAATTCAAATAAATATATACTTATTTCGATGGAACTTCTAGGGGCAATTTCAACAAAATAACTTCTTGTAACATCTATGAGTTCTGAAATCACACTTGTGGTGTTGGCATTGCCAACTTTGATGGCATTCCCAACATTAACTAGTACAACTATCATGGAGTTTACCTATTCCACTCCATCATTTAGTTTTCTAAACATATAAACTTATATTAGTCATTCTTTTTACATTCTCATTGAAATAAGTGTCAATATAGGAAGGAAATGGAAATTTTAAAAGAGTATTTTTCTAGAGCCTAGTAGCAATGAAGGAAAATTTTAAGGATCCATACTTATCTAAAAGTATAGAAACATTTTCCAATTTTACTAATTCTTAAAATACTATTTGGTGATATTCTTGTAAAAGTATTTTGGTTTTTAAGTATTTGTATATTTTTTAGAAAATATTGACAACTTTTAGAGTAAAATAATTTTATTCCATAGAATTTGGGTGAATAATTTAAAAAAATAGAAATTAGCAAATTGTTTTTAGAAGAAAGCAAGACAAAACATGAACTTTAGCCTCTAAAGTTATCCCTAACCATAATCCAACCCTAGAAATCTTGTATATACATTGTTACCATGAAAGACAAAGATTGAAATTCATTATTATTAATGATTTAGTTTTCATATTTAATACTTTAAATTTAATTAATTATAATTTTTAAATAATAAAAAACACAAAATATAAATATTATCAATTTAATGAACAATAATGATAACTTTATCATTAAAATAGATGGAAAAATAGCATTTCATAGGAGTAATTATTCAAATTATTTTTTTAATTCATTAACCAAATCCAATATTTGCATACATTTTAATCCAATATTTTGTAATCTTTGAATAATAAAAATTAAAAAATTAGCATTATTATTACATCATTATTACTATTATTAATGAATAATTATATTATAATGTTATTATTAAAATATATGAAAAAGACATAATTATTCAAATCACAAACATTTCACTCATAATATTTATGTATTTTTGTTGTTAAACATGTTTAATCAACATATTGTATTTTGTTGGACAACAAACAATTCACCTTGAAAAAGAGTTAAACATTAGATGACATTAATGGTTATAAGTTTTTGCAGTCACAATCCAAATTAAATCATTTCATAAAAATAAAGTTGAGCATTATATGACAATTGTAAATTTTAAATGAGCGTTACATCTCAAATTTAATTAAAAAAGAAGAAGAAGAAATCATCAATAATGTTAATCAATAGTATACTCATAATACATTTTATAAATCAAACAACAACATCAAGATGATATAAAGCAACATAATATACAAGAGTTATATATATATGTGTGTGTGTGTGTGTGTGTGTGTGTGTGTGTGTGTGTGAAATACACATGTAATCAAAATCAATAAATATGGCATATATACATCTTAAGTCAAATATAAAACAATCAATATATATGTCAAATATACCACTACTAGCTAGGTCCACCACTAGACCCGAAGGCATCAATGCCTTTACTACCAGAGGTAGAAGCCAGTGTATCGGTACCTATGTAAAACATTAATGACGAAAGTGTACTCTCATATGTATTTCCATTAGAATAAATCTCTACATCACCAGATGCAAACATACTATCCACAACATCATTAGTTTGTGACACATGTGGAGGAGGAGGAGGATCGGTGGATGGTGACACATGTGGAGGAGAGGTAGGAGGATCAGTGGATGGTGATAAAAGTGGAGGAGGAGAAGGAGGATTGATGTATGATGGAACATGTGGAGGAGAAGCATGAGGATTGGTGAATGGTGAAACAAGTGGAGGAGGAGGAGGATGGTGACATGTGTGGAGGAGAAGCAGGAGGAGGAGGAGAACCAAGTGGTGCAGAGGATGTGGGTCAGTCTGGTGATGAGCTAGATGGAGGAATCATGAGAAATAACTATCAACCTCTTGATGAGGTTCAGGGCACGGAAAAAATGATTCATTAGTGATTTCATGTCATGGGTTATGGTCACCCATATCATAGCTAGCTCTGGTAAATGTAACATATCTTGAATTGGTACTGGTACCACTCCATTCCTAACCATCAAACCACATATGTGATCCACCACCTCTTTCCGGACTCTTCAATCTGACATGTGTGGCATGTTGGGTTTATCTCCTAGAAGCTACTATGTTGCCTCCTTCATATCCTCATCTTGTTGGGGAGGCTCATCCCCAACATATGTTCCAATATCTGTAAAACAATAGATAATAATCAGATAATTGAAACAAAATGTTACAATAAATTACATGTGCCTTAAATAAGACATAAAAATATACAACCAAATTTATCAAAACATAATGATAATATTACCTTTCTGATTTGGTGGCTCAAATGTTGTAAATATGATGTTTGGAAATCCTCTCCAATCCATTTCAGTGTACAAGTATTGTACAATATCGAGGACAATATTGTCCTCTTCAAACAAAAAATCGCATGCCTCCCTATCGGCTGGAGTACATGGCCACTCTAGTTGGCCCCTCTTGGGAAACAACTCCCCCCACATGCACATATGCACATCAATCATAGACCTAGGAGCTAAGTAGGGTACTCCTAGTTGAGTGGCATGAAAGTTCTCAAGAAAACATGTAAAAAACTTTAATGCGAAAGGGAAGAATATCCTTCCACCTAAAACTGCACGACAACGATCCAATGAAAAACAAAACCGTCTCAAAACATTTTTGTCCACTTAATCAATTGGGGCCTCTGCACTAAACTATCTACATAATACATCAAAGGGAAACTAATACATTTGCCATCAGAGGTAAAGTGTGGAAATTCCATGAGAATAAGACACAAGAACCTAACCTCTTCTATATAAAATGAATCCATCCACATTTGACCACCAACAACCTAGAATCTTGAAGTGGAAACAATGGAAAACCTGACATATATTTTCACATATGCCAGTTGGGTCTCTCCTGCAATACCAGATGGTAGATCAGGGAGCTAGGGACAAACATCCCCCCTCCTAGACAACCCATTGATGAAATAACCATCCTCCTCTATGGGTTGATACTACATATTGAGACCAACCCTGAATGCATGTCGAGCATGATCCCAATGACAGATCAACTATAGTAAAAATGGAGAGTTCCCCCTGAGGGATGTACTCTCCTCATAAAATTCAAGGAGGCAAACATCCCTTAAAAGGGAACATGTCTAAGGTGTAATAGGGAAAGGAATCCTCTCCCTCTCCCTCTCTTAGGACTCCCACTCACATAAAAAAGTGTATGTTTTGACCTGATGTTGTTGTTTCTCCTCCTCCTCTCGTCATCGTCATTTTCTACGATTCACAAATCTTTTAGGCACACACACACACATATAATGATTTGAAATTATAAAACACACATATATAAATAAATTTTATTTATTCAATTGGGTTTATCTCGAGTAGTTTTTTTTTAGGGGTGTTTTCCCCCCACCCAGGTTCAATTCCCGCAAGTGACACGATGAGCTCTTAAATGAGCACACTATTGAAAAAGCCTCGGCTTTCTACAAAAAATAGTTTACCCTTGGTACCATCCTTGAAATGAGGGGAAGTTCCCGGTCAATTTCCCCAGGAAGTATTCCAAGGAAAAATAAATAAATTGTATTTAATAAAAACTAAAATTAATTTATTTTTGAAAAACAATGTGGAAAAGAAACCGGTGCACCAAAAATAGTAACTACACACTGAATTGATGCTTTATATAAAAAACAAAGAACCTCTAGGTGGTTTTGTTTGTATAACGCACCAGTGATCCATGGTTATTGGATCATCGAAAAATATTTTAGTAGTGCATTGTGTTCTATACCACACTGGGAATGGGGCATCCCACAAGGCACACCACTTTGTAATTTTAATTTTGATCTAAACTAGGCGGTGTGATTGGATATACATAACACACTGGTGCTCCCTGATGCTTGCAACACCGGTATGTCATTAGTGACGAGATGATATTCATGGCACCAATAATGGGGCATCCTCTTGGAAGCATCGATTTACTAATTTTTAAATGTTTCATGCAGTGTCGTGCTATGCACGACACCAATGAATTTACTATATTGGAACACACTAGTAATGGGGCGTCCCATAAGACGCACCTCTATGATAAATTGTGAAATATTCATCCCGATTCCACGATTTACATCACTGGTGTGTTTGTTGGACTTCAGGGCACCACTGGGATAAATTGTTTTGTTGGAAATTAGGCGGTGTGATGTGTTAATTGGAATGCATCAGTGCTCTGGTGTTCTTGGAGCACATACGTTTTCTTTATCAATGTGTTGTACTATATAACAAATTGAAAATAGGGCATCCAATGAGACGCATCGCTATGCCAAGATGTTAAATATTTGTGCTAGTGCAGTTCTTTAATTAGAACCAATGCGTTTTGTGAACCTTGACGCATTGCTACAATAAATTTTATTTGTTGAAAATTGGGCAGTGTGGTTGGTTAAAGGGAATGCACTAGGGATCCACTCTTATTGGAGCACAAAATAGTTTTGTGTGGTGCATTATATTTTGGGACACACCGGTAATAGGGTGTCCCCTATGACACACTACTATGTTGAATTATTATATAATCGTCCTAGGGCTATGTTATTTACAACACTAGTGCATTTGGTTAAATTTAGTGCATAGCTAGGCTAATTGTTTTGATGGAAAATCGATGGTGCTATTTATTAATGTTAACGCACTAGTCCTCCAGTTTTCTCAGAGCACAGACATGTTGTTTTAGCAGTGTGTTGTGTTTTATACCTCATCGAGGATGGGGTGTCACATAAAACGCATCCCTATGGTTATTTTTAAAGTTTGTCGTAGCTGCTTTATGTGAATAACACCGACGCATATGTTTATAGTTTATGAACCATTAATGGCGCTTCCTGTATATTTACACACAGGACACACCTCTTCGAGGCAAGCCAAAGTATTCAAACGCACCGCGTAAAATTGGAAACAATAAAAAAATGACAAAATTTCAAGCCAATTTCAAATTTTAATCCAATGAAAATGAAAATGGGAAGGTAATAAACTATTTATGTGGGATATTTTGTCCCAATGATGTATGGTTCCACTATTGAAAAGAAATGAGAATTCACAATATTTTCCAAATTTTGGAAATGTTTGGAATCTACTAGTGGAGTTGTCGAAGTCATTGTAGAACACTGCAAATGGGGTGGTCTTGGAAGAAGAGTGAGCATAGATTCTTTTCAAAGAGTTTTGAAGCACAAAATGAAGTGTAATAATGAAAACCGGTTTGGTAATTTTTATTTTATTTTACCCTACCTCGGTGTGCCAAACAACAGGGATACACATTGAGTCGTAATGTTCAACAACATCAGGGTGCTTTGTTCAGTGCTTGTATGCTTTTATTATAATGGGTAATGATTCAAATGAATACTTAATCATTAGGGAATTGTATAAATGTGTGCACTGGGGCATATGTACGTTATAGGCACACCGGTAAAAAATCCCCTACAAAAATATTTAGATGCCACCTCCACTAACAACCTTCGCTATAAACAGAGAAGGGATAAATTTTTCAGGAAGGTTCCATAAAAACATATGCTACAAGGTTTTCTCCTTGTAGTGATAAACTTGAGGGAAATGTTCTATTTTTTATAAGCCCTATAAAGAAAATCCTTGGCATCTAGAGCTTTGACTAGTTTCCTTGACACTATGAACTTCCCACTAGTATCCAACAACATATCATGCATGTTTATTAATATTTTTCACTTCATTTGTAAGCTTCGGTATATCGATTCCCTGCTAATATCCCCTGAAGCAGATGAAGCTCATCCATAACCACAAAAATAACCCCAAAAAAAAATCATCCAAACAGAGCCAAACAAAATCCATGGAAGAAGAGAAAGAAGACGGAAAGTAAATGAGAAAGGGCTAGCCCTTAAATTGGCATTGAATAAAACACCCCCTACACCTTGCCTTCACTCACCCATGAAAGGAAATATAATCGAAATCATATGGAAAATGAAGAAATAAGAGACAATTCCATGAGAATTCAAAATTTTATCTTTAGTTACATGGAGTTTGTAGGAGAAAGACACCTCATAGAGTATCTCTTATATGTAGAACAAGGTTGTAACTAGATCTCCAATCTAGTAGGTATTGTTTTTGTTGAATCTTATTTAAGTTATTTATAAAAATATACCCAAGCACCTCTAGGCATGATTGAAATGTAAGAAACAATCAAAATATCT
>WSFP011399879.1:0-26664 GCA_009831015.1 Picea engelmannii
AAACATGAACAAGAAATTTAAAGAATGTAAATAATATTTCATTACCAATGTGAAGGAAAAATAATACACCTATTGGATGGGCTTGTTGAAGTTGATGGGATCCAAATCCCCTCCTTGGGATGGTGTTGTATTCTTTTTGCCACTTGAATGAGCAAAAGAGGGACACTTGCAAGTCCAGTTGGGTCAGCTGAACAAGACATAAGTTAGTGTATGAGTCAAATGACTCAATCACATGAAATAACCAAACAACTAAGCTAATAACAACTAAAGAAACAAAACTACAATACATAAGGAAATTAGAACCAAAATTAATCAAATAATTGACCAATATTCATGCCACCAATGGATAGATTGTATTAGTGGGCAAACACCAAGGAAAAAGGGGGACTTATGGATCCCCTCTTCCTCCAAGGGAGGGCTCTTGAGTCCCCTATTTGAGAGCTCTTCTTACAAATGGAAAACTAGAAAGGAAATGGTGAAGAAATCCAAGCTTATTCCCTTAAGAGGTGAGATGAATAGCTTAATGAGATGATGCTAGTATGCTCCAAGAAGGAAAGAGGTTCCTTGTAAGAGAATAGAGGTAGCATAACAAAACAATGAGATTCTTGAATTCGTAGTGCACCCATGGCTTCTTTTTATAGCAAATATTTGAGGCATTATCCAACCGGTCTTTAGTGTGAACAAGGGGCCCTTTAGGGCACCCTTAGGTTTTTGACCAACCCCCCACTTGGATCCAGCTCGGATTTGAGGGTCAAATCGACTTGGGAGCTGAACCAGAAGTGGGTGAGGGGCCAACAAGAAATATAAATGCATTGTTCTTAGGTGTGCATGGATTTTTGCATACACAACCGTGCATCGGGTGCATGCGCACATTTTTTGATGTTTCTGACCTGCGCATGTGCACATGCTTCTTGTAGTTCTTCTGCGCATGTTAATTTTTTAACTAGTTGTATAGTTTGTGCCTTTTGGAAATGCATTTTTGAAGCTGTGGGTGAACTAATAGATGTTTGGAGATGTTGGATTCCTGTAACCATTTGCAGACACAATTTCAATGATAACAGATGCCCCCTGATGTATGAGGTTAAGAGCATACTTATAGCCGAAATACATCAATGTTTCTTCTACTGAGAGTACCATTGTAAGAAAGAGTGTTGATAGGAACTGCAAGAGCGATCCGTTGGAGGGAGAGGGGAAAATGTGGGACCCAAACCTTTCTCTAGGTGTGGAAAAATAAAATCTGTGTACAATAGAGGCGGCCATGCCCCATGCTCGTGTCATGTAACTCAAAAAATGTAAGACAATAACTGAAGTTGTATGCTGATGTAGATAATTGCAGCGCCCTTCGAGGTGGTTTGATAATGGAAGATGACAATTATGATGGTGAACATACTCTGAAAAGAGGCGATGACACCTGTAAGAAGTGTCGGTGGCTCGTAGGTATTGATGGCCCAACAAATTCAGAGGTCTTCAACTAGTATAAAACAAGTGCAAGAGTCGCATAGTAAGACCCACCATAACATGAGATTGTGTTGAAGTCGAATGTTTAGGGGGCCAAATATAGAAGAGGGCAATGATGGTTCACCGTGTGCCATCTGAGACTCCTCATTGTAAAGGTAACGAGAGTCAAGATACTGTCGCCCTTCTGTTAATTGTGCTGATGTTGACAGAAAGAGAGATGCGACTCCAAGAAGAAAAAGGCTTCATGAAATCCACTGCATAAGATCAGGAACTGATGAGGAACATGGACGAAGTCAAGATGTGGTAAGACTCAAGACTGCCCTTGGTTGGGGATGTATGTGAAGTATGAGTGGCAACAACTGTGAAACTGGATATAGTGTTAGGGGGACGACTAGACGTGCATTGAAATTGTGCCAGGGGCATGATAAAGTGGAAAAACTCAGAGATCGAGGGTACATGGATTGTGGGATACTCGGGGTTTATGGACAATGTCAACAAGAGTAGAATGTAAAGGAATGCCCCAACCAAGGGTGACAGGGGTTTCTTTGCCGAAAAAGGAAAGTCGCTAAAGGCGAAAATAAAAAGCTATGTAAATGATGGAGACAAAGGCTTTGTACAATTACCAAATGAATAAAGAATAATTTGGGGTAAGTGTGTAGATATAGAAACAGGTGCCCCAATGTAATATGGCTTGGCTGATGAGGTCTAAAGTTGTGTGGAGAACTAGTGGAGGGTGGGGGCCCCATGGGTGGGTTTCTGTATGAGGTAAATGAATGGAGGGAAATCTGCAGATGGGAAAACTGATTGTGGATGAAATGGAAGGTTAATGATACTACAGAGGTGCAATCAAGCTAGAACCATGATGAGATAACCTGAGAGTCCATTGGGAAACCTAGAAAAATGAGGAGAAAGAGTGTGTGGATGATTCTTGAAAATGCGTAAAACTATCAGGATTCCCATCCCTAGGGGGTGAAAACAACATGAGTGTCAAAGTGCCAAGGGGGACTATAAATGGGACAACTCATGTGGGGAAGAGTGCTACTGGGTGACAGTACTTGAAATGCAACGGAGGTGATAGTACTACAGAGCTTGATGTGAGGATCCTACAGGAAAATGTCGGAGGGTGTGATTGGGATATGCAATTGGTATTCAGAGGGAATGACTACATGCCAATGTCGAGTATTTACCTAAAGGGGCTGCACTGGAGTGTGATGACCAAGTACCTGGACACATGAAAATCGAATACCCAACATGAAAAATATCTAAAGATAAAGAACATATAACAGTTATTCGATAATGTTGAACATGAGCATGCGTACCTAGGCATGATGTGAGAAAAATGCTCCCCTAGGGTTGAGGATGGATGGTGACCTGGGGAATGTGACTGTGTAGGTGGCGGGATACTGATCCCGTGGTTGAAGATGGATCGAAAAACAAATACTCTGAGCTCCTGTAATTGAGCATGGAAGTTTGGAAAACGGGACTATATATAGCTGTAGGGCCCACATTTCCACCTAATTTGTACCTACTGCCATAGTGAGTTGACGAGAGGTTTTTAGACAAGATTTGGAGATTCTGGAAGTTTGAGCCAGCCGATCCAGGATTTGCGAGAGCCAGGTTAGTGGTCTCATCCTCCTGCATAGTAGTTAGGGTTTCTTTTTTGGGCAGGGTCGTACGAATGGATGTATAGGGGGATTTTGTGAGGGTGGGTCCCCCAGTGCGTAGGCGATCAAAGGATACCCATGCTGGGGTGCATGGCTGTAAAGAGGACAACCGTGCATGGGGGCGTGTGAGGGAGTAAAACAGGTGCGCATTGGATGCACGCCTATTCAAATTACAACTACGCATTGTGCACAATTGTGTAACAAACAAGTGTGCATGAATGCATCCCTATGGGTGTGACAGAGGCACATTAACACACCTCTGTTTCTTTGATAGCTACACATTGATGCACAATTGTGAAAAGAATAGGCACGCATATCTTTGTGCCTGTAGGGGTGACAACTGCACACATGAGGCAAAGTTGAGGGGTTTGAAAAAACTTGTCTTTTTTGAAGTTTTTTGTTTTATGAATTGTGATGGATGATCAAGTGTTGTTTGTGTGAATGCAGATGATCAGTTCAGGATGCCAGTCCATTGGAGGGAGAGGGACTTGGCGTGCCTCAGGGAGGTAGTGAGAGATGATGAGCTAGGCATTCGGGGACCTTTGGTAGCCTGTGGGTTGCTAAAGTTCTTCAACTGCCCACTGCTGCGGGCACATGAGTACCTGCTGTAGTTTATGATTTCTATTAGGAGCACTAAGCTACAGTGCTTCATTGTGTGGCGGGAGAAACTGACATTCTTTTCTATGGAGGATGTTTATTTCTTGACTGGGCTCCATTTTTGGGGGATGGCCCTACCTGCTGATCCCTAGTTTCGAGGGGATGCACACTTCACAGACTTAGCGTGGATGTATTGTTTAGGGGAGGACTTTATGTTAGGCTCAGTCATGCGGATTGGGGCGATGGATGCACTTGTTCATTGTTGCATCACAACGATGATTGTGAGGATCTACGAATCCTTAGCTACTTAGTGGATTAGTGGTGGTCAACTGAGGATTATGCAGAGAGCATTGGGTGGAGAGAATTTTGTTTGGGGCTTGATGTTGCACACCAATATGATGGGGCAACTCAACCAGTGTCAGGCTGCTGACTCAGGGGATTTTTCTTTTGGGTCGATCTTGGTGGTGTGGTTCTTGGAGAGGGTGCCCATGTTGCACCCTAGAGTGTTTTTGTTGGTGGTGGATGCACAGGAGCCACGACTAATGTGGTGGGCATCGATTTTGGTACGACATGGAGGTGGTGAGGGTGGCCATTATTTTACGAATGATATGACGCGTGTGTGGCACCGGATTCCACAAATTATACTGTGGTACCCATATGGTGGGATGGACTACCGCTAGAACCCAAATATGGTTTTACCTCCTGGAGAGGTTTGGGACCATAGAGGTATGCTTATGTATTTTATGTTTTGTGATTTTGATAGTATAACATATGTTTTATGTATGGATGGATGCTGATGTTATCGTTTGTTTATTGTGTGTGTAGATGTGGGGCTGCGAGGGAAAGAGGTGGAGTTGGTTAGAGTGTCATCTTGTCAGGGGCCCATGAGACCACCATGTGTGGGAGAGATATGTCAGAGGGATGAGGCTGGTGCGAGGCCAGCCGAGGATGCGAGAGTTGGTAGGAGATGCAGATTCAATGACCCCGATGCAAGGCCGTCGAATGCGCCTCAAGGAGAGGCCGATAGGGTGCTTGAGGATTTCCTCTTCCAGTTGGAGGTGGTGCTACAGAGAGTGCCCGAGGGCATGTGGAATCAAGTCTAGGAGGAGGGAGTCTTGGAGCAGTGCATGGGCCTTCCAACAGAGTTGAAAACCTTGATCCATAGAGCAGCTGTAGTGGGGGCAGCTATGACTGGGCGACTTCCCCCAGGACCTGGAGGACCCCCAACTGGTGGGGCACCTCCTCCAGATAGAGGACCTGGTGGTGGTTCTCTAGAGGAACCATGAGTGCTTGATGTATAATTATTGTATTTATAGAGGCCTGGAAGGCCATTTTGTATAGGGTAGTGTGACACCTATTTTGTACCGATAGGGATGAGGGGGCTAACTTGCTTATAGGCGATGTACATTTTGTACCATTTTTTGTAAGCATTGATGATACAATGATCATTATAAATATATATATGGATATACATGTTTATGATTGTTGTGATGTTCACATGTGATGATGTTTTGTGATGCTTTATATGATGTCTAATCTATATGCTGTGACAGCCTTTTGATGATTTATGTATGTGTAATGGTGTCTTGATGTGATAAATGCCAATCTAACACTAGGTTAGCCATATTATCTGCTATTTGATTGAATTGTCATGGAATATGTGTAAATGTTATTGAATAAAAATGTCGAGATAAGAGTCTAACTTCCAGGTATTTGTGGAAGAGGCAAGGATCGTGAACGTGGTACACATTGTTGAGCTGTAGGATGACAAGCTGGGAATCTAACAAGACGCTAAGGTGTCAAATGTGGCGGTGACTGGTCTCGGCAAGGAGGCCAATAATGACTGTGTATTCTTCTTGGTTGTTGGTTGCTGAGCCCAAACATATGTCGCTGGAGTGGAGTAGTTCATGTGAGGGGGTATAGAGGGCCCAAGCGGTCGAAGTGAGATTCTGTGTCCATCGGCTAGCTCCATAAGCATAACTGATGTGGTAAGCCGATGGAGGAGACATATGTCAATAAAACAAATGATAGATCAAACATAAGGTGTGGAGGAAAAAATAAGACTAAAAACTCTACAAATGTGTACAAGAAAAGAAAAATCCTAGTGTAGAATGACTACTCTTAGGCGTAAAATTTCTTTAAGTACAACCTGTTGACAGGTTCTTTGAGAGGATGGCATTTTGGAGAGGCCAGGATGTATGCACCTTTAGTGAGGCAGTGTTGGACGATGTAGGGTCCATGCCATAATGACTCAAATTTTCCATGGCCGAGGGTATCATGAGTGATATCGTAGGCAAGGGTGAGGCCTCCTTTGTTAAATGAGCGAAGGTTGACATGGCAGTCAAAGGTGGCCTTTGACCATTTTTTAGTTTCCTTATTGTTCTATAAGACCGATGATCTTAATCCAGTGACTCTAAGTTCAACAAGCACTACTCCATTGGAGCAGTGTTGGGTAACAGCTCAATAGCGGTGCGTAATGTGGGAATATCACACTCTATAGGGAGGGTGGCTTCGACCCCATGAACGAGATGAAATGGTGTATAACCAGTGGCATTTTTAATTGCCGTGTGATAATCCCATAGTGATGAAAACATCATATGATGCCAATTAGTCTTATGTTTGTTAACAGTGCGCTGCAACATGATTTTGAGGACCTTGTTTACAACCTCTACCTATCCGTTGGATTGGGGGTAGTATGGGGAGGTGAACTCATGGGAAAAGTCTAGATTTGAGGAAATTTCGATGAAGATCTCATTCTCAAAGTGTTTGACTTGATCAGAGACTAGCTGTAGTGGTACTCCGAAGCGGGAAATGACTCTATTGAAGAAAAAACGCGTTGCAATGTCAGCGGTGTTGTTGAAGGTAGGAATGCATTTGGCCCACTTGGTAAAGTAATTGACTACCACAATGATGTACTTGTGTCCATTTCTATATGGAGTATTGCAAGTCATGAAGTCTATGCCCCATTTGTAGAAGGGGCCGACAATGATGACTGGATGTAGAAGAGCAGGCGACGCTCGTTCTTTGCTTGCATACAACTATCATTTGCCACGTCGCTTCACAACATGGATGAATTTGTGAAACAATGTGGGCTAGAAGTAGCCTGCTCGAATGATTTTCTGGGTGGTGAACATCCCTAAGAGGTGGCCATCGCAGGCGCCGCTGTGAAAATCATTCAATACTTTATCGACTTCATCAATGGTCAAACATCGACAGAGTATGGTGTCGACCTCAATTCGATATAGGATGTCACCAATGAGGAGATATTGAGGGGCCTGATGGTGAATGTGTTGATGATCGTCTCTAGAGAGGTGAGACCCAAAATTATGTGTTCGGAGGTAGACGAGAAGGTCGCCATACCAGGGGTCATCTGAGGGGATGTAGAAGAGGTGTTCATCGAAAAAGTCCATATTGATGGACGAACTAGCAACATTTGAGGGAAATGCCGTGATGAGTTCGGCGAGGACAAGCACTTTCTTGCTTTTGGTAGTTGAAAAATCTAGGTCGTATTCCTGAAGGATGACGATCCATCGAGAAAATTTTCCATTAATTTTCCATCGACTTAGCAATTACTTCATGGGGTTGGAATCTTCCACGACTTTGGTAGTGCGGAGCAAGATATAACGATGCAGTTTCTGGACTGTGAGGGAGAGTTTCTCTTCATGATTGTACTTCAGGGGTGGACCTGGAAGGTTTTTACTGATGTAGTAAATTACATGCTCCCGATCATCATCCCCTATTTGGATGAGAAATCCTGCTACTAAGACGACTGAGGCTGACAAGTAGAGGATGTAGTCGCGATCATAGTCGAGTGGACTAATCAAAGGGGTGTTGGAGAGTGTCGCTTTTCAATCATAAAAAGTGGTTTAGGCATGATCGTCCCATCAAAATGGGATATCATGATGTAATAAACGAAGGAAACTGTGCACATAAGTGGCGTAATATGAGACAAAGCATCACAAAAAGTTGGCTTTGCCTTGTAGGCTCTGCAGTTGGCGTAAATTCCGAGGTGGTGGAATTGCTGTGATAACTTGGAACTTGAGGGGGTCCACTGTGATGCCATGTTGGGAAACGATGAACCCAAGGAGGTGACTGACGGTGACACAAAAGACACACTTGAGGGGATTCAAGCGAATATTGTACTGTTGACATCGTTGAAAGATGACCTGTAACTCATATAGATGTTGAGTGCGTTTCTTGGATCAAGCTGTGAGGTCGTCCAAGTAAGCGAGGATGATGGGAGTGAGATCATGGAAAACGTAAGTCATGGCCCGTTGGAACATCGCACCAACATTCTTGAGTCCAAAAGGAATGACACGATACACAAAAGTATCCCATGGGGTGGTAAATATGGTTTTATATTGATCTGCTTGGTGGATCTGTATTTGATTGTAGCCAGAGAATCCATACATGAAGGACATGGCCTCATGGCCAGCGCAATCATCGATAATTTGGTCAATGAAAGGCGTAGGAAAGTTGTCTTTGGGACAAGCGTGATTGAGATCGTGAAAGTCAGTGCAGACACAAATAGTGCCCTATTTTTTGTTAACGGGGATGGGGTTGGAGACCCATGACGTGTATGCGATGGGGTATATGAACCCAACAATGCGTAGTTTTTCAATTTCGTCTTTGATGGCCACTGCTTTGGAGGGGTGCAATGGTCATTTATTTTGATGTACATGGGTGATATCAGGCCATGTGTCGATACGATGTTCAACAATAGAAGAATCAAGGCCAAGCATCTCCGTGTATGACCAGGAAAAAATGTCCCGGTATTCGTGAAAGAGAGGTTTGTAAGATGTGAGTTCGTCAGGGGAGCATGCAGTGCCAATGGTGATTTCTTCTACGATTCCAGGTTTGATGGAAATATAAATTTTGACAGTGGGGGAAATGTTGGCCATGTTGCCTTCTTCAAAAGCATTGGGGCCGGGATAGGGTTATTAAACCAGTCTATATTCCTGGACTGGATGAAATCCTTCGTTTCGATTGCACATATGGAGCCTTGACTAGGAGGGTCAGAGGATTCCTGTGAGAGAAAGAGTGCTTTGTGATGGAGCACATTCCATGGGAAATCGAGTGTAGTTAGTTCCTCGAGGATATCTTCATCGAAGTGGAACAAATGAGAAGATAAGGGATCCAGGGAAGGAACATTGGTGACTATCACCGCGTGATTATCTTTAGGTGGTGAAGATGTAGAAGGGGTATCGCAATGATGGTGCAATGGCATGCTTGACGTAAACCAGATGTTCATACACTGTGGGTTATGAACTGTGGGTGGGGGTAAGATTTCCTGAGGGAAATGAACCAGAGAGTTGGGAGGATTTGGTGGAAAATCCTCAGATAGTTTATCCAGGAACCATGGAGGGGTAGGAAGTGCCTCAGGTTCGGGGGAAGTTATGTGAACAATATCTGGATAGGGAGTAGGGGGAATCACTTGTATCTCATGAAGTGAGGGGTTTGGAGGATTCTGAATAAGGGCCAATTGATGACACCTGTATTCAATGATCATGGGACACTGGTATGTGAAATGATCAAGTGATTCACAAAGAGAGCCAGGGAACCTCATCCATTCATTGAATGAGGTTGTGACATAATGGATGTCTGTGACTCGGGTACTTGATGAAGTGGGTGGAGAGGAGTCTTGCTGAAAGCTCTAGCGTACTGTCATTAGTGTCTGTCGAAATTGAGGTAGCGTAGGGCAATGATGAGTATAATGGCCATACTTTGAACATATGGAACATGTGAATTTGGTTCGCATCCCTTTGCTTCCTGTAGGAGGGGACGCGGGGGTAGTACTAGGGGTGCTTGGTGAAGAGATGAGCGAGGTGGTTACTCTAGGGTGTTGGATCAAATTGCAGAACTCTGGGAGAGAGGGACATCTATTTGTAGGGTGTTCTTCTCTCTCGCATAGTGCGCAAGGAGGTTGAACTTAGGGAGGAAGTGGAGCGGTGGGCTATTTCTTCTTCTGTCTGCCCCCAGTTGTGGCAGGGGTGTTGGAAAGTAGGGGTGAAGGTGGTGCAGTTGGAGTTAGTATTGGAATATGCATCGGGATTCCCTCTATTTGGGGAGGGAGGGATGGATGGGGAACCATTGCGGGTGGGTGAAGATACCATACTAGAATGGTCAACACCATGTTGGGAAGGGTAAGTGTTGCGAATACCTGGAAAGCTTGTATGCCCGATGGGGGGTAGAAGAAGGGGATTTGAGTGAGGGCTTGGGGGATTGTCTCCCAAACCGGGATTTGTCCTCAGGGAAGGGTGAAATCGGGGGTAAGTGGTGTCATAGAGTTCTCAAGTAATTCATGAGGTAGGATTTCTTCAACTGGTGGGACATCGAGGGGTGGAGAAGCCTCTACGGGAGGAATGGTATATCCCATTTCAGTTCCATCAAAAGATACGACACACACTTGGGCCAAGGGGTGGATGAGTGGTGGTGCTCCATGGTATGTCCCCAACAAGGATGGGTCCTTGAATATTCTGGGGCCCATCTCTACGAGTGGGTAGGGGTTGGAATTAGTGTGGACAAGAGGTAGGATGTTATCGATGTTGGAGGAATGGTTAGGCTCGTAATGTGAAACTTGGTCGATGGTGATGATCTTCCCATTGTGGGGGAACATCATCGTTCAAAACACAAAAGAGGCCACAACCTTCATAGTGTACATGTAGCTACGTCCAAACGAGATGTTGTAATCGAGCGGAGTGTCGATAACCTCAATATCAATAAGAATGGTTTTTCCCCTGGGTTCAACGAGCACATTTTGAAAGATCCCTTCAGGAGAGGATGGTCATCCATCATAAGCTCTTAAAGTGATGGCAGATGGTATTAGCTCATGGGAGACAAGTTTCTGCCATACCATTTTGGACATGATGCATGTGGATGCACCTTCATCAATGATGCATCGATGAACTGTGATGTTCCGAATATTGACTGGTATCTGAAAAGCTACCAAAGCGGGGAGATGGGGTTCTCGACAATCTAGATCAAATGTGATGAGTCTAGTATCAACAGAGTCGACTTCCCCCAAGGCAGAAATAAATGATTTCCATTGAATGGGACACATTTGGAGAACCTCCAAAACCGACATGGCTGCAGGAGATTGCACCAAGTCATCGACTAGACTGTAATTGTGTGCTGCCCTAGCCTGCGGGTTGTTGACATTCCGTCGTAATGGGATGCAAGGAATACGAATGGGTGGGTCAGTGTTAGGGTGAGGAATCATCAAAGGTTGTTCGGTTGTAACTGGAACTACTTTCGAAGTGGTGGGAGTAGATTCAGGAGGTGCACTGTATTGACGACTGCATGTTTGTAGAAGAATTTCTTCTTTGTTAGTGAGGAGGATATTGCGATCTGCCAAATTCCCAGGGTTTTGATACTGTCCCATCTGTGGTGGGGTAGGATGCATCTCCTGCTAGGTATTCATCACACCTTGGTGTGGAATAGGGTTTTTCAACACAGCTGGGGGTGGTTGTTGTAAATACTTTTGTGGGGCCTATTGAGGGGTAGGTGGCATTGGAGGACATGGCCCATTCATGGAATCTTTCATCCATTTGAAGTCGACAATTTGGCGGCAATGGTGAGTATAATGACCATGATCACCACAAAGGGCACAAGGAAATTTTGTCTGGAGGTTGTTGTTGTTGTTTCTCCCTTGGTGTTTGTTGTTATTTCCCCCTTGGGGGTTCTGGTTTCCCCGATTCTAGTTGCCCCCAGTAGGTTGGTTATGTTGGGGGTTGTTTCCCCCTGATCCTATGTTATTATTATTTTAGTTTTTCCCTTTCTTTTTGGCATTATTCGATTGATGGGCCATATTTTCCATATTTAGTTGTTCAAAATTTTAAAATTGCTGAATGGGAGAGGGCTAGACAAAGTTAACCGCAATGCGTGACTGTCCTTGTGGAGGAAAAATGGGCTATGGAGGACCAGGAAATGGAAATTACAAATTATTTTGTCGTTATGACCTGTAGGGTGCATAGGAAGGTGTAGTGATTTCACTAGTTCTCAGGGTGTAAGCTGAGGTAGAGGGGGTACCAGAACTTGGCTAAACAACTAGGTGCATCATGGGTGCTGATGCAGGTCCACTCATGGGTGGGAGGGAGACAACCAAGTATGGCTGCTAATAAAAGGGAGGAGGGTAATAAGGGGGTCCTCTATACATCGGTGGATGTTGGGGTGTACCATACATAAGTGGTGGTTGGATGTACGGATTGTGGTGTGTTGTGGTACCTATCAATCCATCTATTGAGAGAGACATCCTAGGTTTGTCTTGGCCGAATGGTATGGGTCTCGGGGCATCAGGTAGTACCATATATAAGTATCCTGACTGTGCATAAATGAGGTCGTACTGTTGAGCCTTGCTGATGGATTCCTCTTAAGATTGGGGGAAGGTGGAGGCCACATCTTTGGCAAGGAGGGGGATGAGTGATCTGAGAAACCAATCAAGGCATTGTTGCTTGGTGGTTTTTGCTTTGCATAAACCACGTCGCTTGTGAATGTGGTCAACGATATGTGTGGCTGAGGTTTTTTTAAACTCAAAGAGTAGTTCGAGACCATTGTCATGGCGGATTGGTAGTTGAAATAAGGTAAAAAATGCTTTGGTCAAGTATTCAAAAGTCACATGGGACCCTGATTTTTCATCCACGTACCATTTGGCCGATGGACCTGTGAGTGTGCATTGAAATAACCTTAATTGGACAGAGTCGTCCATGATGTTGTTTGAAGAGCACCATAAGTGGAAGGTCATGATATGGTTGGCAGGATCTTCTCCCGCCTTTCCTTCAAACTTGGGAATGTCCGAAGGTAGTTTGGTAGGCATTGCAGGCCATGTGGGGCCATGCAATATAGGATCATTTGTGAGCTTGCTCAGATCCTGTATGTTTAGGGAGGCCAAATATGGCATCTGGAGTGGCGGTGGAGGATTGGTTCTAGCCATGGTGTGAGCAGGTGGTATACCTGACCCTTGAGGGGGGTTTAGTGGGGGTGTACTTCTCCCTTGAGAAGAAGTGTACCCTCCACCTCCTTGTGAAGGAGAGATATTGGATGGATGACCTTGGGAAATGGACCCAAGTAAAGTGGAACCAAGAAAAGATGATCCCAATATAGTAGCACTCATAGGGGTGTGAGAGGGTTGAGCCGGTGAGTTGGCAAAACTAGGAAATCCTCCTAGAATAGGAGGGATATTTTGTAAGTGTCTGGAAGGAAGGGTATTCTGTGGGTCCCCTATGATGTCTGACTAGCAAAGTGAAATGTGTGAAAATGGTGATGAGAGCAATAAATGAACAAGAGTTTTTGTATAATTTTGGACTTTCATAATATATCTCACAATCACATGTAATCACAAGAGCATCATACATAAATCAATTCAAAAGAGGGATACATGTGGGTAGGTGGATTTTTTTCGTGTGGGAGAACAAAGAAAACAAATGCTCATGTCCTAAAAAGACATAACATTCTTCCTCTCAAATAGCACTATACCTTCCAATAGTACTCAACAGTGGGGTCTGAAGCCACCGGAAGAGAAACTAGTGAAGGATGAAATAATAAGTTATAATGAGGGGTAGAAGGTGCATATCCTGAAAGAGATGGTGATATTTCCCAATAGCCACACAAAATCTGATCAAGGTGCAATTGCAACCCACAATTGCCACCTGGGTAGATGTCCTAAAATTTGGTCATTAGGTACCTCGGTCAAAGTGAGACATTTAGATTTTCGGCCTCAGAAATGGGTCACAGGCTAGATCCCATCCAAGAGGTGGGTGCCTCAAGGGGGTGTGAACCAATCTCATTTGAATTAAGTGGGAGTGGATAATTCCTTCAAGAAATAGTGGGACATTTCAAAATCCATTTGGAGGAAACCTACTTCAACCTCCACAATTCGAGATGAAATTATGCGAGTGAGTAGTGACTTTGTGTGTGAGAAAGTGATAAAATGTGCCAAATTTATTAATAAGTTAGGTGTCACCTTGCAGCATGTGGACTTCGTGTGGTCCTTTACAAGTCTTGATTACCTATCTTACTAGATGCCATTGGTACAACCTTGCAGAATTTTAAAGTCCCTAGAGAACTAGCATGTGGACATATGGGTCCTTACCAATCCTTTAAACTCCCTAATGTGATTTAATCTAAGAAATCTTCAAAAAATGTCCTAGATTTCAAGCATGTGGGGATGTATGAGCATGTTACAATAATATTTAAACTCCCCTAGTGATGTAAACTAAGAAAGTAGCTTAAAAAACTATCCTAATTTTTGCAACATGTGGGCATGTATGGGCCCTTACAAATTTAAGATGTTTTGAAAAAAAACTAAGAGGGGACCTAGGGGGGCTTTGTACTCTCCTAAATATTTTATTTTTTAAGGGAGATGAAATCTTCCCTCAATTGTTTTTCTGATTCTCAAGATCACTCTATGGTGTGAGAGAAGAGCATACTCAATGATTGAAGTTTGATTTCTGGTCCCAATGCAAGTGTTTATATATGTGATAGCAAATTATCTTAACTTAACTTTTACAATCAAAAGAAGCCATCCATGTGGCAAAATGAAAGAAAAAGAGGAGAAATATGGTTCTTTTTAACCTCCTAAGTGCCTATGTTTTGACTAACCCTTCATGTGGAGAGGGAATCTAAGTGTGGTGAATTTACAAATTATATAGAATCACTATTTAGAAGGCTAGGGGCCTTACAAACATCACAAAAAACTCTTATAATATTGGATTTCTGGACAGATGCGTGGGCCCCAGTTTAGACAGAGGTGCATGTGGCGCCAATGCATAGAGAAAAAAGGACCTATTGGCACACTGTGCACAGAATGCGATGGGAAGCACAATTCTTTTGGAGCACGTGCTTGGAAGACGCGCCTGTGGGATGAAAAACCTTTGCAGGTTCTGATACGTGTCTGAGAAGAAAATTTTAACTGAAATTCTCTTATTCTAGCTCCAAATTCAACCTTTTGGAGGTAGGTCTGGGCCAGTTATGATCCCTGGAATGTAAATAAATAAAAAATAAGTTCTCAAACAACCCAAATAGGGAGGAAATTGATACCTTTCCCTAGTATGGTTGCCAATCTATTGTATCCTTTTCGCCACTTGAATGAGAAAAAGAGGGACACTTGCAAGTCCAGTTGGGTCAGCTGAACATGACAAAAGTTAGTGTATGAGTCAAATGACTCAATCACATGAAATAAACAAACAACTAAGCTAATAACAACTAAAGAAACAAAACTACAATACATAAGGAAATTAGAACAAAAAATAATCAAACAATTGACCAATATTCATGCCACTAATGGATATATTGTATTAGTGGTCAAACACCAAGGAAAAAGGGGGACTTATGGATCCCCTCTTCCTCTAAGGGAGGGATCTTGAGTCCCCTATGTGAGAGATCTTCTTACAAATGGAAAACTAGAAAGGAAACGGTGAATAAATCCAAGCTTATTCCCTCAAGAGGTGAGGTGAATAGATTAATGAGATGATGCTAGTATACTCCAAGAAGGAAAGAGGTTCCTTGTAGGAGAATAGAGGCAACATAACAATACAATGAGATTCTTGAATTCATAGTGCACCCATGGCCTCTATTTATAGAAAATCTTTGAGGCATTATCCAACTGGTCTTTAGTGTGAACAAGGGGCTCTTTATGGTACCCTTAGGTCTTTGACCAGCCCCCCACTCGGATTCAACTTGGATTTGAGGGTCAAATCAACTTGGGATCTGAACCAGAAGTGGGTGAGGGGTTGATAAGAACCCTAAATGCATCGTTCTCAAGTGTGCGTGTCTTTTTGCGTACACAGTCACACATCAGGAACATGTGCACCTTTTTTGATGTTTTTGACCTGTGCATGTGCGCGCGCTTCTTGTAGTTCTTCTGCGCATGTTAATTTTTTAACCAGCTGTATAGTTTGTGCCTTTTGGAAATGCATTTTTGAAGCTGTGGGTGAACTAATAGGTGTTTGGAGATGCTGGATTCCTGTAACCATTTGCGGATGAAATTTCAGTGATAATAGGTGGGTCCTTGGCTTCCTTGATGTGTTGATGACTCCCTCCTTGGTGGATGAGCAAGGCACCTAAACAAGAAATTGTTGAAATCCCCTTACTCTGACAGATAGGTGTTTTTTTATCTAGTGATTTCCTCATTGTAAATCAAATTAGTAGCTCACAAAATAGAATACACTTGTTGGAATACTCAACTCAAATAAAGATAGCAGAATAAATACTAGAAACCAAAATCTCATACACAATACACAAAGATATTATGCCCATCAACTAATCTTATCATTCAAATAACTTCAAATTTCATAATATCTCCCATACATGGGAAAATGGACCATAGAGAAATACAGAAAACTACAGACAATACCCACAAACCCTAGAAATTATTGATCTGTTGTGTGACCTTGGGTTTTCATGTTTCTTGATATGTACATGCATTTCCTTAAGAAAACATGTGTATACGCACCTATCTCCATCGAAACATCCATATACACACTCAAGGAATGTATGGGAACTCTGTAGGTGCAACCCTGCTGATGCGGCTCTAATCTATTGAAACCCACTTGCAACTACCTCTGTTCTCTCTTCTCCCTGACATGATCTCTAGATTGAAGTACTTCTCCACCTATTCAATATATCCTTGAATCATAGTCCTTCGGGATCTAACCCTTGATAAAAAGTCCTTATTTAACCTCTATTGTGTATTAACACACAATGTCTCACACAAGTATCTTTCTCCTTTACCCAAGCCATGCTTTTATAATCTTGAGTTATGTACTAACCCTAATCTCCAAAGTGATTGATGATTGATATTACTTCTCACCTCACTTGAGATCAATGGCTATTATTTAATTCACTAATGCTAATTAAAAAAATTCTTTAAATAAAACTCAACTCACTAATAAAATAACTTTAATTTATTCATGTAATTAAATTAAAGTCTCAAGGTAGAAGTCTTTGGACAACTTCCACACGTCTAGACACTTAAACTTGTGCGAAAGTACTTGTCTGATGCTACAAACATCAATATAAATATACTATCAAGAGGAAGAGGCCCTCAATATTTATGGTGATATTTCAACAACATAAACCTACTTTTGATAATGGATGAATGGAGATATCTCAAATGATTTATTTATAATGAAAATAGTGGCTAAACCCCCTTGACGCGATCTTCCAAATAGTGACTGAAGATGACTGAATAAATATAAAAAACATAAATTATGGTTTAATATGGTCCAAATATAACTATGATCCCATTACACCACTTCAGGTGCATTGAGGAGTGATGGAAACAATCAAAATTATCTTTTTTATGGAGCAGTACAACTTTTGGGGGTATTATCTACATTGTCTTTTTTATGGAGCAATACACTTTTTGGACAACTTCAAGGTTTGAGTAGGATATTTTTGGTGTCATATGGTGGTGGAAAGGGGATAAAAATGGTCGCTACACATGCAAATAGTGATATATTTCTATAAGACTATGAGAAATTTCACAAGTGAGAAGTTTTTATGTGATAACAGATTTATCCCTAATGTGTGAAGTTTGGAGAAAATCATATGACCAAAATACATCACAATTTATTTATCCAAGTACATGAAGAACCAAGGAAGGTGGATTTCCTGCAGAAGGTTTATGGAGAAACACTTGTCAATAACAAGTAAAAAAGGTGATAAGTGTACAAGGTATCAATAGAGACAAGGTGGGCATACCCATGCTCATTGATATATAATATCAATGGTGATATAATGAGATAGAATCTAGCATGTGGTATCCTACCAAGTCTAAGAGCAATGAGTTGATACAACTCAGACATGTTTGATAATCTAGTACAATCAACCGAACCACTGAAATATCAAGCACATGAATCTCACCTATATGATAATGAGCTAGATTCAAGCATGGGAGAAATAACTGTTATACAATTATTTTCCACCCGATAACCCAATGGGAATCATCTATAGGTTAGAAGTATGAAACACTTAATTAAACCACTTTTCCCTGATTCTGTAATACCTTTTTTCATGGTCGTTGGTTGCCCCTTTACATCCCATGACCAATTATTGATGTTCTCTCCTTGTCCCCTTTCAAAGAGAGATTTATCGCTCCCTACAAGAATGCAGGGCGCTACTGGTTCTGTTACTCCCTATTTAGGATTAGTTTCCATGAGATGAGATTAAACCTTAGATTTTGCATGGTTCAACCTTGAGAAGATTTTTATCTTGGGCATCTAGATCCTATCTAGATTAACCTTTGATCTTATCTCTATTATCCTATATATTGAGGGTCTCTCGTGGGAAAAAGGGGAGAGAAAAGAGAAAGCAAACTTATATTGGCAGTTTGATTACAGAGCTTGGGCAAGGAACTTGGGAAAGGACTGCATCAACTTCCTTAATTGTAAGTTGTAAACCATTTGTCCATTAATGTAAGATGTACAATATTTTCCTCCTTACTTGATTGTATGTAATTGTTATAATCTTTGAAGGGAATTGATATTATTATGTTATGTCACTAGATCTATTGTCCATTTATACATTATTCGTTTGATCTTGTGAAAGGTTTTTTTGTGTCTCTATGTGTGCAGATCCATGTTGGAAAGAGTGAAGGGCATATTCGAGAGATCTAACAACTAAGGAGTGTGCGGGGACAACCGTCAGATTGCCAGGTAAACCTTTTATTCTATCAACTCGTAGATTATTTTTGTGTATAATTTATATCTAGGAAAATATATTGATTGCATATTTATTTTGTCTTAGGTATAGGAAGAGCCTAACGGAGGTAACTCCTACATGGTTCATTTACCCTACAACAAACTGGTGACTCCACTAGGGAAGTCATTGTTGTTTAGTCAATTTCTTCCTCAACTTTTTGTTGGGCTCTAAATATGTCCTAAAAACAACCTTAGTCTAACATTAATTTATCAACTGGGGATTCATCTTCTCTTTCAAGAATGTCTGCAAAGTCTATGAAGATAGTTGTAGAGGTTTCAAATCATGTAGATAATTCAGTTAAAGTAAATCTAAGTCTATCTAAATTACTGTAATAATCAAGTTCTTCACTCATTCATTAAAAACTTTGAAACTGATAACTCATTCAACAGAATTGTAATCTGATCAATAACACTGTGAATCAAACACACTAATCAATTTGCTGAATTCATCTAACTAAGAAACAATAATTTAATATGTGAAAATACTTAAGGAATCAATCTATCAATGATTATTTAACCTGCTAGAAAAGAATAGTGAATTACTGTATAGAACAACACATGTGAATTTAGGCAAAAGGGACATCAAATGTGAATTTGATAAAAAGGAAAAGTAAATGCGAAAATGAAAGGAATTCTCAAATGATAAACTAACAGTAATTGGAAATGGAACAACAATCGACAATCTTCAACATCTATCTTCTGCAATGAACAACATAACCATTTCATAAAAGAATCAACACACTCATAAATTTATCTTAACTGTTGCAAGGAAATTTAAATCACAGAACTGAAATAGAATTGATATGATTACAAATGAGACAGTAACTCTTTTCGACTAGGCCCATGGTCTTCAGAAGGTACCGCTGCTAAAAACTAAGTATGCAAAGATGATTAAAACTTTCAAGGCTTTCATTAATTCCATAACTGGTAAATCATTTAAAACATACTGCTTGTACAGAGTAATTCAAAGATCTGAATGTTTGATTGAATTTCTTGGCCTTTCTCTATTGTTCACCAACCTCTATATATTACAATAACATGGGTAAATTAAGCTATCCCGAGGATCGAGAGATCCTCGGGATTGCTTTTACTATTTATAAAGATTACAAAATAAAGAGTCAATCTTCCTCTAAACTTCTTTGCGCTTGATTCCTTCGATCTTTAATGGCTTATGTATCTTCAAGATCTCTTTAATTCTCTTGAGGCAACAACAATTATCCATTTTTTGCAATAAAATCAAACAATTCAAACCAAAATTCAGAAATTATCTAATATCACTCAATAACATTTCTAGAAGACTTTTGAATCATTTTCTTTCCTAATTAATTCTAATTAATAGAAAAGTCAATCAAGAATATATCATAAACCATGATAATAAGGAGGATATTTGTACCTTTTTCTCAACTCAACATACTCCCTAGCTTACCTTTTTGCATGTCCTCATGCAAGTAGAGAGTTTACATGTAAAGAAGTGATACTGAAGGGAGGAGAGGTCTTTTCTCTAGGTCTCATGAACCCATTCTTACCTTTAATATCTTCAAAAGCAACATCTTCTTCCTTCTTACGAATTTCATAGATACTTCGATAACCCTCTGGATGATACCAAATAATGGGAGGACTGTACCTTCATCCAATCCAGACATGCCCTTCATCTAGGATAATTCTAGCACACCTCTCTAACCTGAAGGTGGTTGCGTGAAAATTTCTGAAACCAAAGGGTTCCCTATTCTTGACTGCAATTGAGGAGACATACCATCTTAGTTTAGCAACATAAATGACTTCTTCTTTAAGCCCTCTAAAATACTGTAGGCTTGAATTTATAACATGTCAGTGGATGGGGTCTAAATATTCTACAACCTTCTCCCTCTTCATGAATGTTTAGTGTTGCATAATGGTTTTAAGTTTTTTAGGAGGGTCCCCTCTGATCCATAGGTCTAGCCTAGTCTCCTTTTTCATGAAAACCTTGTGTGCTTTAGCCCACCTAGTTTGGTTTTTAGCAAAGGAAAAAAATGCCTGAAACTGTATGTCCCTAGTGAAAGGACCAGGGTTCTCTTTTCTGTTCTCTCCTAGGATGAAGTTGTGAAGGTATAGTTCACACATAAAGTATTTTAATCCCTCCTCTTTTTCTCTAAAACATGAAACAAAATAAGAAATAGTGGTGAACTCAAAAGGTTTTCTTGCTCTAATAGATTTTATCCTTAGCAACAGATAATGTTCTAAAAAAAATAAGGTGTAATTAGTAGGAGGGGCCTTGCAAGCTACTATATCAGAATAAATAGAGCAAATTTTTTTGATTTGCTCCAAAGCTCCATCTAACTGGCCCTATACTTTCTTCACCTTTCCTTGAGCTCTGCTGAGATCAACAAAGGTCTCATTCTTTGTTACTGACATGGCTTGAAGTTATTTGACAACTTTTTGATGTTCTGCGATTGTTACCATTTCACTTCTGCATTGAGTCAGGGTTTGTTGGGATTGCACCAGTTCTGCTTCCAACCTGCTAATGATGGCATCCTGTTCAGTGGAGTGAAATGATTCCTCAATATGAAAAACTGCCTCTATTGTTGCTGGAGCATCTGTCTGGGTTCCTATTTCATTTGTTTCCAAAGGAGCATGAATATATGTAGGAAACACCCCTTTAGTTTGAACAACTATTTCTTTTGTGGCTGGAACCTCAGTCTGAGTTTCTATTTCATCTATTTCCAAAGGAGCATGCAATTTTTTTTGTGTTCCAACATAATTGCTGTGGACTGTTCTTCTGGGAAGTGGATTTCTTCCCTGTATTCTAGGCCTCTTGGATTTATTCTTCTCATGGGCCTTGTCAGCTTGCTCCAACTTCTTCCTAAGTTGTCTAATTATTTCTTTTAATCTACCAACTTTTTGTTTCAATACTTTGATTTTCTTAACCCTTTTCCTCAATATCTTGTTTTACTGTTTCAATTTTCTGATTTTATTATTTCCCTTTCTTGTTGTTTTCTTCTATCTATGGGGAATTTCAAGGTCTTCCCCACCTTGATCAGCTGGTGACTGCTCCCCTGCTTCTTCTGGGTGCTATGTTTTTTCTAAAGGACTATTTACCTCAATTTGAGGTTATGTCTATTCTGTTCCTTCAGGATATGGCATCTCGACATCAGGAAGATCCAATACATGGTTTGAATGGGAGGAAGTTGGTGCTTGGGGTTCTCCAGACCTGTCTATGTCTTCAGTAATTGATGTCCCTAAATTTCCCATTACTTGAGCCATCTCTACTTCATAACTTCTAAATAAATGTTCAGTAAGGATTTCAAGTGATGGTTGCTTTGTCTGTGCATTTTACTGAGTGTTCTCATGTGAGATTTGTTTTGTTTGCATGGTTTCCTGAATGTTTTCAGGTTGAACTGTCTTTTTACCCCTTCTTCTTTTCACAGTAGAGGTTTCAGGAACAACAATTGTTATTTGTCTCTTCTTCTTTGATGTTTTTTCCTGTATGGTCTGAGTTTCTGCCAGTTGGATGGGGTATGATTCCATTTCAGGCTGGGGTACTGGAATTTCACTTTTGGCACTGTCTCCTTCTACCTAGGCTGCCTCAATTCCCTGTGGGGGGATTTCATGGTGGATTTCGGGTTGTTCAATTTGTAGGGGCTCAATTAAATCTCCCCAAGTGATTTGTGTATGGCTCAAGGCCTTGTTCACTATTAATTTTACTAGTCCATGGTGACTAATTATATTGACAGGGTCTTTGGCCTTTTGGGTCCTTGTAGCAACTTCATGCAACATGGCATTTAAAAAGAATGGAAAATTTATCATTGACCTTTGTTTTAATGCTGCTATCAGTTTGAGGTGGCATGGTATCACCACATTGTATCTCCCATCACACGTGATATATCTCTGTATTACTCCTACTATCTCCCTCCATGGCTCGCTGAGAGCAGTGGGGTTGAGTCCTTTTTTTTTTTGTCGATTTCTTCTCCTGGTTCCATGAAGGACTCCACAGCCTCCTTGAGCGCTGTGTATTTCCTAGTCCAATGTGTGCATTCATTTGGGAGGCATGTTACCTCCACTATAATTTCCTCAGTGACCGGAATTGGTATGTCTCGAATCACCGAGACTCCCCTCTGTAAGTTCTGGAAAAATTCTAGCGTGATATTTATGTCATATCCCTGCAATCTGTTGAAATATTCTGTCCACCCCAGATGATGTAAAATTGATCTTGCTTGGTTGGTTACTTGTAGCAATGTGGGATCTCCGTGGATGCTTCGACTACCCATGTCTTCTGTAAACAAGTCATCACAACTATCGTTCCTGGCTGCAAACTCAATTAGACAAGATTGTGAGAAAATATTACTAGAAATGGTAAAAATCATAGAACAACAAATGTATATAGAAATATGAATTTTGTCATTAATTGTAATCATTATGATCTATTGATAAACATGCAGAGTATCTGCTCCCTTATAAATAAAAAGGTCGACCTCGACCATCAATATGTGCGAGTGTAATGATGGTAGGTAGTTCAAGTGAGGGGTAATTACTATGCCGTCGCCACTACTGGGAGAACAATCACTAATAACCTTCAAAAGCACTTTAACGGTAATCATGAACAATAATCACTCTTTTGTGGGAAGTACAAATTCAAATACCCATGTTCAAAAATGTCTAAGGAAAATTTTTTCGAGTAATCTAAATTTGTTCACATTTTATAAATATTCCACATGTCATAACTTTGTTACTTTACCTTATGTTAGATATAACCAGAATGATAGCTTGTTTAAGAAAGGAAGTCTAGGAACACACAAAAAAAAACTTAGCGTATTTAAGATAAACTTCCATACCACAGGCAGAGCCACTGCTGCCAGTACACATCCATAGCCTCGACAGGGTTGCCTTTTAACCCATAGATGAGCCAGTATCCTTAAAAATAGTTTAAATCGTCTTTTCCCAAAAATACCACTATCCTGGAATGGTAGCCAGATAACGATAATGCCACTCACTAGATCGTAACCTAAGTGAACAAGCTGACTCGTGATGAGACCTCTTGTCTTTTGACACTAAATTCCAAAGGCCATTGCCCTGGTGTGGTAGCCATAGTGGGAATGTCACTTATGTTATTAAATTATGATCATGGTAGGTTGGATCATGACAAGACCCCCTATCCTTTGTGGGAGAAGTTTATTTCTTTATTTATATTTCTTTATTTATTTTTTATTTTTTTTAGTCTTTAATAAGGGAGGCTCATCTACTCCTTAAGAGTGAGGGATGGTGTAAGAAGTGTAAGAATGCCAAGTAAAAATGTGCCTTAGAATCCTTATTATGATATGAAGGAAAATTATCATTCAAGTATATGTATATATATAGGGGAAAGAAACGAATTATGGTGGTTAAGGATTATGAACAATATTAAGATAATTCGGAGAAATCAATCCAAAAACAATTCGGTAAGCTATGCTAGATAGTCCACAAAATAAAATGAAAAATTGTTACCATGATAACTAAAAGTGATGCTGTTGAAAATTAGTTAGTGAAGGTCATACCCAAGGGAGTGGCTAAACGTATCAACAACACATGTTGATCATGAAAAATTGTGACTTTCGAGGAAAAGGAACAACAATAAAGAAAAACTGCAAAAGGAACAACATTTGTTTCTTTCGAATGAAAAACGCTATCCAAAAAGGAACGACAATCACGACAAAGGGGATGAAAAATGTTACATTCGATTGAATGATGCTACTTGCAACAAGGAACGATAATCACAACAAAGGGAACGCCAGTCGTTACTTTCAAATGAACAACACTACCCTCGAAGGGAACAACAATCGCATGAAGGGAATGCCAGTCATTACATTTGGATGAACGATACGACTCACAAAAGGGAGAAACAATCGCATGAAGGGGATGACAGTCGTTACATTCGAATGAACGACAACGATGGTTTTCTAGTTTTAACCATCTAATTAAATAATTGGATACCACCCGCAGACAATTTTGTTTTAGGGAATCCAATATTGATTAGTCATAAACTAAATTCATTCAATTTTTATGGGAAGGTTTACTCAATTATCAAAGTATTGGATGGTTTGTAGTGTTATATATACTACAACTACACATTCTTTTGGTGTGGTCACCCAAATTTTTGCTGCAGAACATGACATATTCATCTCCTATGTAGAACAAGGTTTAAGTTCTATGGATTCTTCAAAATGAGACAAGACTAATTTGAAAGTTTGGATAAGGAACATAAAAGAGTGCTAATTATATTTATTACAGTCATCTTTTCTAGTTATTATTCTCCCAAGTGACTTTCCTATAAAGTAAAAATATAAAGTCTCAATCAAATCCTTAAAGAAAACTATATACAATATGTACAGTGTTGATAAAAACAACAATTTTATCAAGCTGAAGTTGCTGAGTTACCTTCCCAGTTAGCTAAAATATGAACAGTAGGATCATTACTTACTTCTTGGAAAAATGATTCTTTTGAAAGCCGTTGATGGTAGAGTCATAGCTGATGTCCATTTACCAGAAAATGAGAACCAAACCCATCAATGGTAACTAAAGTGACAATGGCGTTATCATGAACTTCATTGATTTCATATGGTCCCAACCACCTTGTCTACAATTTTCTAGGAAAATCCTGAAATATGGAATCATAGAGAAGCGCCCAATCACCTTTCTGGAAGGATTTCTTCTTGATATGTTTATCATGCCAGCTAGCTCTCTACTGCTGAATAATAGCTATGCGATGAAGGGAGAACATGTGTGATTCATATAACTCATTAAGCTATTGTAAGTGTTGTGTGTGTGCCTCCGTAAGATCCAGTCCAATTTCTTGGGCCATTCTTAGAGTCTTGATCTCAAATTCAATTGGAAAAATAGGTTCTTTGCCAAAGACTATATAATAAGGAGAGTAACCAATAGTGTTACGCCATGTTGTACGATAGGTCCATAAGGAATTTGGAAGATCGGCTGCCCAATTTTGACGGTTTGTTGAAACTGTTTTTGTTAATATTGCCTCCAAGACTTTATTGGTACTTTCCACTTGTCCGTTTGCCTGTGGGTGGTATGGGGAGATAACTTTGTGTTTGATGTGATAATTACGCAGAGTGTTCGTGATTTTATGTGCCGTAATTTGCGACCCTCCGTCAATGATTACTTCCCTGGGTAATCCATAGCTTACAAATAATTCAAAGAGGAACTTGATGACTGCTTCCTTAGTTTCATTTGGCAAGGCTACTGCTTCTACCCACTTGGTCATATAGTCTGTTGCAACTAGTATATAAGATTTCTAGTTTGATTTTGGGTTGAAAGGGCCAACAAAGTCCAATGCCCATCTCTCAAAAGGTTCTGCCACCACTTGTTCTTGTAGGGGAATTTCATCAGCTTGGCCTGGTCGACCCATCCTCTGACAATTATCGTAGGCCTAGACATATTTCTTTGTGTCTTTGAATATTGAGGGCCAATAGTAGCCCATCTGTAAAACCTTGTGCCTAGTTATGCGATCTGCAAAATTTCCTCCACAGGGCTCATCATGACCCACCTTCAAGACATCGTAAATTTCATAATCTCTTACACATATTTAGATCTGAAGGCTAGACCCTGTGTGGAAAAGATATTCATTGATCTAGGTGAACCGTGCACTGTGCTGAACGATTAGTTTCCTTTATCTTGATGACAGGTGCACTGGTAGTTTTACAACTACCAGATAATTCACCACATCAGCGTACCATGGCATCTTAATAGTGATAGCGAACAAGTGTTTGTCTGGGAATTGGTCTTCAACTGTCAAAGAGTCATCTGTTTTGGGCATGCGAGACAAGAAATCTGCAATGAGATTCTCTCTTCCGGGATGATCCTTGATGGTGATGTTGAATTCCTGCAATAGTAATAACCACCGAGTAACCCATCCATTAGTAATTGGTCTGTTAGCTAAATATTTAATAGAAGAATGATCAATATACAAAATAATTGGATAGCCTGTTATATAGTGGCGAAATTTATTAATAGCATGCATAATGACTAAACATTCTTTTTCTGTTACTGTGTAATTTAATTAAGTGGGAGTAAGATTTTTGCTAATAAAATAGATAACATTAGTTTTCTTGTATTCTTCCCGTCCAAGTACAACGCCTATGGTGATATCCAATGCATATGAAGAGATGTGAAATGGTAATTTCCAATTTGGTCCTCTTAGCACCGGTGCTATTGAAACCAACCTTTTGAGTTCTGCAAATGCAACATCACACTTATCAGACCACTGAAATTCCACATTACCAGTT
>ML857891.1:9974-32042 GCA_009831015.1 Picea engelmannii
AAGTCGACATAAAATAACATTACTAATCTAATATGCCACAATTAAGGGTTAATGAGCCAATATTAGGGCTTAACACACCATCTGATCGGAGTCTGTGTTTGAAGTTCACTGCAAAAATAGTCAGCTACAGGAAATTTCGCAGTGAATATGGTAATTTCTCCCTTTTTCCCAAATGGAGAATTGGGTTGGGATGAATTTTTGTCATAAAAGTAATGACTCTATGATGCCTCGTTAAAACAAATATGGGCAAAACCCAGTTTGTCTTTTTAAAGTTATGATGAAAATACAAGTTCACAACAACTAGGAAACTTGCTGTGAAATCTTTGTTTCAACTTTATGATGCTGAAAAATTTCTCTAGAACTAATTCCATTGCTTGGCATTTTATGTCAATTCCCCCTTTTAACTGTTACTTTCTTCCCAAGGGAAATTCAATGGTTGTATCGTGGTCAAACTGCAATTTAATCAGATTAGGAATTTGGTAATGACAAGCAATTTATTGATGGTTGATGTGCATTAGAGTTTGTAATAGACTTTGTGGTGGCAATAACCATGATTGGAATGGCTTTCAAATTTTCCATTAGACATGGACCAATCAAACCCAACTTGACTCATAAGTGAACAAACCCAAAAACTTGTCATGAGACACTAACCCTAGGACCTTGACACATGGTCATGACCAAAAGACTCGATGGAAACAAAAAAAAATGTTTTGAATTTGTAAATTTACACATATTAACATAGGATCCAATGCGGATTCTATCCTCCCTGTGAGGTAGCAAAGAACATCATAGACTAGTAGCCTGGATATCTTCTGAAACTCCAAAACCTGCAACTTGTTTCTACGTGTTCCCAGACCTTCCACTAAAAGAAAAACTAACTGAAATCCAAATTGCAAGCTGCTACAAACTTAAATCTGAAACTGAAACTATTGCATCTTTGTACAAGATGAAAATGCAAAATAAAAACAAACTACTCACTGCCAAATTCAAACTGAAACTGTAATTTGACCACATTGTGAAAACTGAAGAAAATGCTTGAAACATCAAGCTTATTTATGTACATACCATCCTATTCTAACATGTTGAACATAATTGTTCGATCAAGTGATATGGAAGATCCAATGCAACCAATCAAGCAAATTCCTACTTAATTGAAGCATGCATTCTGTTTCTCCAAACAAAAATAAAAATTTGAAATGTGACAACTCAACATACAACTAAAATTGATCTCCATTGTCCATGAATTCTACAAAGTTATCTTTCTCTTATGATTCTAATAGATTTACAAAAGGATCTCCAAGTTTATGAACTATTACCTCTTGATCATAAAAAAGATAAGAATTTCCTTCATGTTTGACTGCTGCTCCTTGTTCTATTTCATCAGACTTAAGATCATTTCCAAATGAAACAAATGAAATATGTTCACCTCTCCTATCATTCAAAGCAAGAATAGGATTTTTATGTTCTTGTCCAATAACATCTATCTCATATGTATGGTGAATGTCTAAAGATCCTTCTTGATGCAGTTCAACAGAAACCTTATTTTGATTATGAAAAGAATCAAGGAAAATGGTTCAAGAATAGTTTTTTTATGTTCTTGTACAATAACATCTATCTCATATGTATGGTGAATGTCTAAATATCCTTCTTGATGCAATTCAACAAAAACCTTATTTTGATTATGAAAAGAATCAAGGAAAATGGTTTATGTTTCACTATCCTCCTGTGACTTTGGTTGGAAAGTGTCATATATTGGCTAGTTATCTTCTTGAAACTTCATGATATGTAATGGTTTATAGCTTGAATTTTCTATAGATGCAGCTTCAAAAATCTGATTTTGACACACTTTTTCTTGAAGTAAGGATTTAGAAAATGAATAGGTTGAGGAAACATTTGACCAGCTATCCTGATCTTTCTCTTCGTCGCATATTAAATGGCAAGAATGTTGCATACATTCATCAATATTGGGATATGGATCATGATTTTCTACATCAAGATGTTGATTTATTTCATTTTTAGCCAGAGAAGAAAATACAGTCTGCTGAAAATTTTCCTGAGTATCATGGTCCTTAGTCTCTACTATTTATTCCTGATGATGAAAATGATTCTCATAAATAGCGTCTATAATTTCATCATCCATAAATACCTCATATTCATAGACATTTTCCATATTTTGAATGAAATTTTCAAAATAATCACAACAATTTTGAACCAACAACAAAGATGGATAGGATCCTTTATAATTTTCAAAATATATTGTATGAAAATCCTTTAAAGAATATAGACTAGCAACTGGTAATTTTTCATACCAGGATCTTTCCTTTCCTTCCAAACTAGCCATGACCATTTTCATCAAACAATCTTCATGCCATTAAACCTCTATCTTGCATGAATGCATATGAAACCTAACCAAATGCAAAGAAACAACATCTCCTTCCTCGTCTTTAAACTTTGGAAAATAAGTTTGCCAATCTATACAAGGAATTTGATTTGGAAAAGAAAGGATATGTGAATGATTCATAGGAGCATACCTTATATATGAATTCATTTTCGAACAATGGAGTCTCCAATAAACTCTTTAAGATCCAAATTCTTTGGATAGTGGAGTCAACATGAAAGCTCTTAAATATGGATTCTTATGAAAAAAAAGTCACTAGGGTAAACAATAAAACCAAATTATGTGTATGACTCTCTGTTTACCCTTAGGAATTAGATATGGATATTTTTCATTCTTTCTCGGGGAAGATTTCACATTTTCTCCCCAACACCGATGCGAAAATGTTAGCACTCCGTAATTTTCCTTGGTTGTAGGAGGAACACCCAGAGGTAACTACAAACCTACTTCAGGACTAAAAGTTGTCCCCTTCAATCCATAGGGGGATCCCTCAATGATATTTTTTATACAATGGCGAGATCAATAGCTAAGAGAAAGGTTTTAATGGTTCTTTACAAATTTGAAAAGTAACCTTCAAACCTAGTTTTAGATTGGAAGCTAGTATTGTTGGGAAAAACACCCTATGGACTAGCAAATAGAGTTCAGACTTTGCATGCAGATATGACTGAATAGAAATTACTTTCTACCTTCATCCCTAGATTTAAATCCCCGTTTCTTAGTAAATGCATGAAAAATCAACCTACCTCATTCTCAGCGTTTGATGTCGATCCTCCGTTCTGCTTGCTTACTTGTTCGCAATACTCCTTCCAAAGATGACCTGCATTCAAGACAGGCAACAACTATGCATGCATGCTACTTCTATACTAACGAGTTAGAAATCCAGACATAAACTAATCAAACCATAAAAAGTTCATGAATTGGAACGGGAAAAGCACTTTCTTTATTACTTAGAATGAGTCAACTTACAAAAGTTGAGACCGACCACTGCTCCTTGAACCTGATCCTGGGCTCCTCTTCTTCTGTCCTCCAAATTCTTTTCTTTGACTCTCCTTTGGCATAAGGAAAGGCTAAAGGGTTGGGACAATGGAATACATAAATGGGAAGAGTTTCGTTGCTATATTTTTTCTCTTAAAATTGGTACCCCTACCCCTTCTTTTATAGGCTAGAAGAAGGTAGGTGTTTGGACGAACCCTCTTCCATGCATGACCGCGAGTTTCAATTAACTCACCCATAGCTTTTTGTTCTGTCAGAAACTTTCCTTTTTTCATGCTTTTTTCAGTCCACGCGGGCTGTTTTGTGTCAGCCAACATGTACATGCGTGTAGTAATGGGTTAGGGCGCGTGGGCCTTTATACAAGAGTATTTTCAAAGAGTTGTTCAACAATGTTTTTGGCAAAGAAAGGATATGAGTTGGCCTGATGACAGGTAAGCATGTGTGGTGCAATTTAGGGTTATAACAGATACCCCCTAATGTGTGAGGTTAGAAGAGCATCTGATGGCCGAAATACATTACCAATCTTTACTGATGTGCCAAATGATTGAGCCCAAGGATCAGGAACCAAGAGATGTCGTCTGCAAAATAACAAATGTCTCACTGAGGTAGGCATACCCATGCTCAGTATAAAATAGAACCATGGCTACCAATCAAATACACTGTAGATCCATGTCAAATAACTATAAAGAGTAGTCGTGAATAATACACAACGGAGCTACATCTCAAAATCAGAAAGATATACATATAGAGTATCCATCTTCTAGAAGCCGATTCGGCCTGATGGCTGGAGATGAGATCTTTAGAGATCGAGCAACAACTTCAAAATATTCAAAACTCGGGTAGGAGTGTAATATGAGTTTACGACTGCACTACCCAGAGGTCTTTGACGGCTCATCGGTCATTGACGTGATAATCTTGATGATCAGACTGAAGGCTTCAATGATTTCGAACAAGGACTTGATTGGGTGTTCAGGATGGTCGAGTATGCGGACAAGAGACATATTGCAGAGGGGCCAACTCAGGCTTAGTGAAAAAATTCCCTTGGACAATAGCACGAAAAATGATGAGACTCAGGCAGCATGTATGTTAATCATAAGTCTACGAAGCAGGAGGCAATGCAAACTCTCCATATGTTTGGAAGAATAACCAAACGGTGGAGGACACAACTCTGTATAGCGAGAAAAGCTTCCTAAGGTCATACTACATCCCATAGTCTGATGAACAAACGAACAGATGTGCTTTATCCAAGGGCGACTCATTATGCTGCCAATAAAGAAAATACCTTTCCCTTCCTCTTTTTGGGGTATATTTGATTTTTTTTGTTGTTTTCAATCATTGTGGAAAAAGAAGAAAGGAATATTACGTTACAAAGGAGGAACGAGTGTGGAAAACATATAAGCTCGAGGCACAAGGACAAGATTGATGTTCTAGTAAAATGACACTCGAGAAAAATCCTCCGAAGGCCAAAGGTGTTAAGACGCAGAAGCAAATTGTTACAAGGCTGATGTATAAGGTATGCAAACACGGTTAACAAAACACACAATGGCAACATCCTTCGATGTAAGTTTAACAAGCCCAGAGAAGGTAAGCTCAGTGATTTTTCATATTTAGAGAGTCTTAAAAAACATAAAATGAGATCCATTGGGGTACCTTTTTCGAAGATAGTCTAGTCAGTTCGAAAAAGAGTAGACTAGCACCGATTAGACGTCGATTCAAAACCATTTTAACGAGTGTGACAAGGACAAGATCACTCAGCTATTTTTTCATTTTTAAGGAGTCTGAAAAAATATTAACTATGGATTCCGTCAGGAATGTTCTTCTGGACCAATTTAAAGAGTGTGAAAGAATAAGGTCACTCAGGGATCTTTTCAATTTTAGGGAGTCTGAAAAGAGCTTGACTATGGACTCTGTGGGGGTTCCTTATTCGTAAGTTTAGTCCCTCGAGCCCAAAAAAGGGATAAAATTATACCTAAGAGTACTCTTCTATAGAGTTGAAAGTCCATAGAGTATACCTTTGTTCGTACAGTTGACCATCCAAACCAAAAAAGGGGAAAAATACCGCCGAGCAGACGTGACTTCAAATTTCAATTTAATGAGCGTGAAAGGCCACAAGATCGCTCGGCAATATTTTCATGTTTAGAGGGTCTTAAAAGGGCTTAAAAGGAGACCCGTTATTTTTTGGGAGTCCTGAGGGTGAGACCAATAGAAAAGGAGAATCATGCATATGAGGCTCAAACTCATATTCAGGAAAGACTATAAGGACTCCCGAGCCTACAGTGTTTTAGAGATGCCATGAACACCATAATGCAACCAAGACCTACCTAGGGCATCCATGTTCTAGTAAGCTCTACCACCAAGTTGCAACACATATAAAGTAGATATGATGGTTTTGTGTCACAACCTGATGGGATCGATCCTATGGCAGAGGAAAAACGCAACGAGGCACAAAAGTCGGGGTAATAACCTAACCTATATGCTCAAGTTGATTCTTGGAAAAAATTTCATGGACCATCAAAATTTTCTCAAAACTCAAAAAAAAGTGTCCCAATACCCAATCAAATCCCTCCCATATAACTCCTGAATCACTCTAAATAGTTTTTGGTATAAAGAAACTGATAAGGAAGGACAAAAAAGTGACAAAAAGAGGCCAAAAAGTCTATAAATAGAAGCTGGCAGCTCATTATCACCATTGTTGATTTGGAAATTGACTCTGGAGCCAAAATACCCCCTTTGCTAAAAACGATGATTCCGGGAGCTACAGTGGACGAAATGAACTTCCGCTTGGACCAAGTAAGTACAAACTCCCCTATCTAGCTATTCAATTCTTCAATTTTGCATTTTCTTTCATTTTTTGGGTGGGCGTCGACCATTAAAATGTCGGCCCTAGGTACACGCAGATTGTCTCTAGATAGGCCGCATGTACACTCGGGTAGAGTAAAGTCTGCCCATGTGTACACGCGATTTTCGCCTCTACAGCTCGCGTGGACCGCCTTTTATAGAAAAAAAGAACTAAAGAGCAAGCCCTGACCCTCCTGAACTTTGTTGTGTTTGCAGGATGTATGTCCAGTGGAGGGAAAGGGAGCATGAAGCAATTAGTGAGTTGGTTGCGGGAGATTCGAATGTCGTGGTCGTGTTGATGCAGTGTGGTTTACTTAAGTTCTTCCTGTGTCCATTTATGCGAGCGCAACCAAGGCTACTGAATGCCTTGATTGACTACTGGCACCCTGATGCAGAGGCTTTCATGCTAGAGGGGAAATCACTGGTGCCCACCACCGAGGATATCTACTTTTTGACTGGCCTCTCAAGGAGAGGGGAACCAGTCAATTTCAGGACATTTCTTGTGGGGCCGCATAACATAGCGGAACTTGTAGCTGAGCAATGTGAGCCTGGGACAAACCGTGTGAGCTCCCAGGTGCCCATAAGTAATATTACTAACCTATCCCTGCAAGCGATATTATTTCTTATTGGGCGGATTACCGGTTCAACGACCTTGCATCAGGCATCTTGCACACAGATGAATTGTGCTATCTAGTGCTTGAATGCATAGATTTTTGACTGGAGTACCACACTACTTGAGTGCATGAAGAGGCAATTGATAGATTGTCGACAACGGACACAGAGGAACTTCGGGTTTGGGATGATTTTGTGTTCATTCTTCTTTGAGAGAGTTCCGAGATTTAGTCCTCGGGAAGTGGTATGAGGACATCAAGCCTCTTTTCCTGCAATATGTAGATGGGAAGTATTACTGCTGCGACAAGGTGGTGGAAGGACGAACGAGTCCTTCGATGATGACTTCTTTGCGTGGCTGTCATGGTAGATCCCTGTGATTGAGGATTACCCATATGCGGGGATAGATTTTTCTAGAGATCCTGAGATACCCATGCCTCCTGGTGAGGAGCAAGGGGAGATGGGTAAGTCTCCACCTTTGTAGTTTTTTGTTTTTGTTTGTATATGTAATTTTTATGTCATTTTTGTTATATATATCATTTTTTTGTATGCCAGAGTATTTGATGGGTATACGTTTGTTTCATGCAGATGTGGGACCCGTATGACCTGTCGATTATGCATGAAATAGACGTCGTCCTTGGCCAAAAGCCGCATCTACCGTCGGGGGACCAGTAGTAGCAGGGAACCTCCCAACCAGGGAGGCTGAGAGGGTCCTTAGACGAGTTGAGAAGAAATTCACTGCACTCACTCACACAGTCCTAATGGAGGAGATAGAGGACTTGCCGCCATCCATGCAGCCCCATGTAGTGGGGGCACCTTGGACGTGGGTCCGATTGTTTAGGATTTTAGCCCATGTTGTGGACTATTATAATAGGGCCCATAGGCCCTAAACCTATTTAGACGTTTTACGTGCCACAAGCACTACTTATATTTTTTGTTTGAGGGCATAAGCCCTATGACTCGTTATTAGTCCCATTTTTGAGGCGCCTGCATCCATCTATGTACTCTGGTTATTTTATGATGTTATATATGGTTTTTTTTGTTTTTTTTTTATTTAATATTTTGTTTCTTATGGATCACGTGTGCAAAAATGAATTTACATGTTTTATGTCAATGTTATTTCATATGTGTGCCAGATGCCAATCTAAAATTTGATTAGCTAGAGTATCTGTAATTTGGTTTAATCTCATAAGAACATGAAAATATGTAATATAATCAAAGTTTCATTCTAAGAGACGTACCCTAAGGAATCGTCGGTGTAAGGTTGGATCATGAACTCGGTATACTCTGTTTATCTAAGACACAACCAATTGAGCATCGAGATAGACCCAGATATGAGAGATACCCAATGACAAAGCATCACGAAGAAACTCAATAACTGCACTATACTCGGTGACATTATTTGTGGTGTCACCTAAGCATATAGCTCTGGAAGATAACAACTATCCCTGAGGTGTAAAGATTACCCAAGCTACGAAGGCAAGCCTCTGAGTGTCCCAACCAGCACCATCTTCATACCCAACGACCACCTCTGAATCACTTGACATCTGCCATATTGACGAAAGATAACATCAATGACATGTCCATAACACTTAAAAGAAACTAAAAAGAAATAGTACAAAGACTATACATATGTTACAAAAAGTTACTCACAGTGACCTGCCTATGAGTAATACTTCTTGAGGTAGAGCCCATTTCTAGGCTCCGCCAAAGCATTCCCTTCAAAATCAACCAGACGATAAGCACCCTTCTTTAATACCTCTTATATGATGAAGGGTTGAATTTTCCTTCCCCCAGGGGGTCCTTGTCTTGGTCATAGTCTAAGACAAGGTCGCCTTCAGAGAAAAACTGAGGACTAAGGGACCTATCATACTGACACTTGACCTTATGTTTGTGAGCCTCGTTGGCTAGGGCCGCATCACGACGCTGCTCATTGAGATGCTCAAGGTGTACTAACCGTTCTTCAAGTGGAGAAGTGTCCGACAATAATTGTACTGCCAATTTCAGAGATGGGATCTGACATTCGATGGGCAAGACTACCTCCAGCCCGTAAACGAGTTGAAAAGGTGAGAAATCGGTTGCAGTCTTAACAGATGTTTGGTAAGCCCATAATGCTGAGTATAACATAAAATGCCAATTTGACTTGGCTAAGTTGATAGTTCGCTATAAAATAGTCTTAAGAGTTTTGTTTTCAGCTTCCACCTGCCCACTGGCTTGGGGGTAGTAGGGTGATGAATGCTCTTGCCATAACCCAAGATTTGATGTTAATTCGGTAATCATTTGGTTCTAAAAGTGACTTCCATGGTCAGTAACAATCTCTCTTGGGACGTCGAACCTTGCTATGATTTGGTTGAATAAAAAGAGAGTTGCAGTCTCTCCATCATCTTTAAACATTGGCGTAGCTTCGACCCACTTAGTGAAGTAATATACAACTACGATGATATAGCAGTGCCCCCTTGCTGACCGAGGGTTGCAAGTAGTGTAATAAATTCCCCACTTGGTGAAGGGACCAACTGTGATGACAGGAAACATAGGAGCGGGATGTGCCCTCATCGTCCGAGACAAGACTTGGCACAGATGGTACTTCTTGACCAATTTGATACAATCTTTGATAAGTGTCGGCCAGAAGTAACCTGCTTGTAGAATCTTTTGGGTAGGTTCCAACCCATAAAAATGACCGCCACAAGCTCCGGTATGGAAATCATTGAGCACTATGACTACCTCCTCATGTGTGAGGCATCGACGTAATATGCAGTCTACACCTCTCTGATACAACGTATCATCGAGTATGAGATAATTCTTAGTTTGATGGTGTATACGCCGACGCTTATCATGAGAAGCAGAAGTGGGGCACTTCAAAGTCTGGAGATAGATACGTATATCTCCATACCAGGGATATGAAGATGTAATAAAAAACATATCTCCCCGGATAGGCAATTCTTCAGGCACAACGTCACCTGACTCAACCGGAAGTTCCGAAATAACCTCTGCGAAGACCAATGACTTTTTGGACTTTGCTGAAACGAAATCTATGTCAAATTCCTGGAGGATGACTATCCATCTATTGATTTTTCCACCTATAACCCATCATGTCAACATGTACTGGAATGGATTCACGACAACAATGACGGTGGTCTTGCGAAACAAAACATAATTATGGAACCGTTGAACAGCATGAACTGTTGCCCACGCAAGTTTCTTCGATATGAGAATAATTGAGTTTCGGTCCTACGAGGCCTCGGCTCAGGTAATAGATCACGTATTTTGAGAAAAAATCATCTTCCTGAACTAAAACCATGCCAATGGTTGACTCTGCGACAACCATATATAATAAGAAATCTTTGTTATAGTTAGGTGTCCGTAGTAGAGGTGCAGTTGTGAGGGCGTGTTTTAATGCGTCGAAAGAGCATTGGGTGGCTTCGTCCCAGAAAAAAAGAACATTTTTCTTCAGTAAATGCATAAATCCCTTGGTCATTTCGGCATAGTTGGCGATGAAGCAATGTAAAAATTTCACCTTGCCTTGTATACTCTGAAGTTGAAGGATTGTGCATGGGGAGGGAAATTGGATTATTGCCTCCACCTTGAGAGGATCAACCGTGATCCCTGTTGTTGATATGATGAAACCTAACAAACGTCCTAACGTTACGTAGAAGCTTCACTTGTTTGGATTCAAGCGAATCCGAAAGTAGTGACAGTGTTCGAAGATTAGTCTAAGGTGTGTGGGATGATCCATTCTCTTGCGAGATCTTGATGCTAAATCATCTAGGTAGGCCTCGACTATATGCTTGAGATCATGAAAAGAAAAAGACATGGCCCGTTGGAATGTGGCTCCAGCATTTTTAAGACCAAAAGGAATCTTACAATATGAGAATGTACCCCAAGGATAGATGAATGCCATTTTGTGTTGGTCTTCGGGTTTGATTTGTATTTGATTATATCCTGAAAAACCGTCCATGAAAGAAAAGTCTTTTCAACTAGCACATTCATCAATAATCTGATGAATGAATGGTGTTGGAAAATTATCTTTGGGACTTGCCTTGTTCAAATCAAGAAATCGGTACATACAAGAATCATGCCTTGTTTTTGATTGACCGGCAGAGGATTTGACACCCATTGAGTCAAATGGATAGGATAGATAAAACCTACCTTTAGCAATTTCTCAACCTCAATCTTGATGGTTGCTACATTCTTGGGATTAACTAGATGAAGTTTCTGTCGAACAGGCTTGGCATCAGGATACGTTTTGATTTCATGTTCAACTATTTCTGGATCGATACCTGGCATTTCCTCATAAGACCAGGCAAAAACGTCGCATAATTATTTGAAAATATCTGTGTAGATTTGAATCTCTTCGAGGGAGCAATCCGCTTCGACGAAGACATTCTCCACAACGCCAGGCTTTCGGGAGATGTTGATTGGTATAGTTTCAGCGATGGTTTCCATATTTCCCTCAGCATAAATTTCATGTGTAGCTAAGAGATTAATAGGACACGGCTAATCTCCCATCATGGTCACGATGAATTCTCCTGCTTCGATTTGGCTTAAATCTAGAAGAAAATATGATCTGTGATGAATATATTCCCAAGGTTTGTCTAGACTAGTCATTGCTTCGATTACTGATTCATCAAAAGGAAAGACTAAGTCTAATGAATCGACGTTAACGAGAGAACCCTTATCCCAAATAGGCTCCAGAAGTGGATCTAACTCTTGTGCCGGAGTCAGATCAGTGTTAGCTGAAGCTTGCTGGACTAAGGAGTATGCTACTTCAGCGGAAAACAAGGGCATGGACATGCCTGGGTGCCCTGTCTCATCCATCATGGCTGATGGGGAAGGAAGAATCCATGGATCCTCGAAGTAATTCGTGCGAAATGATGAAACTTGAAAAATATCAACCTTATGGTGATTAGATATAAATTTGATATCACCGCGAGGAGGTGGGTAATCGAAGGTACCCATCAGGGATGGGCACAAACCAACTCCTACATTGACGACACCTGGTTCAGGATTATCGATCATCGGGACCGTGGATGCCCCCAAAGCTGGGTTAGGTCTGGAGAAAGACAATTGATCGATGGTCACTATCCATCCCTCATGTGGAAACAACAAGAGATGAAAATTTGTAGCAACCACAACTTGCATTGCATAAGTCCAACTCTGTCCTAACAACAGGTTATATTCGAGGGGAGCATCGACTACCTCTACTTCGACACACATGTTTTTCCCTCCTAACTGTACGGGGAAAGAAGGAACTATTCCGTGTGGTCGGAATGAACGACCGTCGAAAGTAGTGAGGAGAGTAGGTGATGGAGACAAAACAAGATGGCCAATAGCCTTCCAACATGCCAACGACATAACGCATGTCGAGGCACCCTCATCGACCACCGTGCGGAAGATATTCCATGTAAAAGTTTTCGTGGGGTAAGCCACTACTATCTTAAATGTGATGTGGTAAGGCAGATGAGGGTTTAAGTTAGTTGTATATAACAATATGGTACCCAGATTACAAGTCTCAGTAGAGCCCAAAGTGGTTAACAAGGGTTTCCTCTGAGTAGGGCAGCCTTGGAGGACCTCCAAAGCAGACATCGCACAAGGGGTTTGTGATAGATCTTCCACCACGTAGTAGTTCTGGGTGGCCCTTTCATTGGGGTTATGAGAATCTTTTTTAAATGCACCTTTTGGAATGCATGTCATTGTTTCTCCCAACGTCTTTTCAATCTGTAGAGAAAGAGATGGGAGATCAACTTCTTTACCCTTCTCAGAAGCGCTTGGTTTACTATAATCATGCGCTCTAGTCGATATGAAAGAATCACCCCTAACCATATATACATTCACAGATGAGGGATTGTTCAGAGGCAAGCAGGTTTCTTGGCTGCCCCCTTCCGTGCTTGCAGAGGCTTGAGTTAGATTTTGCCCATGTTGAAAGGGATTAGTCAACACTGCTTGTTGTTTCTGTGTGACAAACTTTTGGGCCTTTGCAAGTCGAGGACATAGATGGATCAGGTGGTCTTCCGCACACAAGTTGCATGGATACCTCGCCTTCCATTTTTCAGTGTTGTCCCCACCAGCATTATCATTGGGTTTTTTATCCCCCTTACCCTTATTTCGTTGTTTTTTCTTCCCATCAGGCTGGTCGGTGGCCTTTGGGTTAGTCGACTGCACTATGTGTACTTTCAACATTTGGGTAGGGGGAGAAGCCAAAGCAGTAGTGTGGTTGGTCGTTGTGTGTTGTATGGATAACTGCTGCAACTGTTTTGTCAATTGCTCAGCGGGCTTAGTTTCTGCTGAACCGACAATACCATTGGCATGTGGTCCATCTCTCTATCTAGTTTTATCCAGTATTGAATGTGGCACATCTAGAAAGATGTTGTATAATAAACCGGACTGAGAATAGATGCGCTCAAACTGTTGAGCCCTCATGATGGCATCTTCTTCGGAGAAAACTCCAGATGTTGCGACGTCTTTGGATAACTATGGGACCAAGGACTTAAGGAACCACTCAAGCAGGAATGCTCGTGGGACTAGCACCTTGATTAAACTCTTCCGGCATCTCCACTCTCGGATGTGATCAGAGATATGGTCTGTTGTTGTCTCTTCGAAATTGTTGAGCATCTCTATGCCAGCGTTGTATCTCACACGTAACTGGAAATGGTTAAGGAAATCCATCGCCAGTTTTCCAAAAGAAGAGTATCTTAAGCGATCAAGCTCGATGTACCATTTCGTGGCACTCCCAATGAGAGTACGTTGAAACTATCGCAACTGTATGGAGTCATGTTTCAATGAGTTAGATGAGCACCAAAGATGGAAGGTAGTCACATGATCTCCTGGATCTTCGTTATTATTGGCTTTGAACTTTGGGATGTTCGAAGGCAGCTTCGTCAGCATAGGAGGCCAATTCGGATCATGACAAATGGGGTAATTCAACAACCTTGTCAAATATGGCAAGTGTAAAGTCGCTTGGAATGGTAGTTTGGGTTGTTGCTGATAACCTGGGAAAAAGGGACCTGGAGTTTGACTAGCACCAGGTTGCCAGGAAAAGTTTGACTGTTGGCCCGGATTTTGGTAGAAACCATGGCCCTGGCCAGTAAGGATTTTGCATATGTGGAGACATCATTAGCTAATTTCCCAAATAGGACATAGATTATTGGGCGTGCATTGTATTCAAAGGACTTTGGGAAGGATTACCCCATGCCAGTCCCGTGGGGAGAGGCATAGTAGTTTGTCCGGGGTTCCATTGATTGTGGAAAGAATTACCCCAAATCGACATTCCAGAGGAGGGAACGGATCCTTTCCCTGAATTCCAAGGTCCTGTTAGGTTTTCCCCCTATGCAGGAATAGTACCTTGCATAGGAGTAGATTGTCCAAAAATGGGGTTTCCCCCAGTCGAGAAAGCAGCTAACGAGAAGGTGTTGTTACCAAACATTATATTCCAAGAAAATGGTGTTGACCCTATTGGCATACTATTTGAAGGTTTTCCTTGACTCCCCACTCCAAATAAACTATTGGGTGTAGGTTTCCCGACAGATTGTTGATGCGAGCCACCAAGTGAAGGGGACGAAAGAGGGATATGACCTCCTCCATAAGGAAAAGCGTTAAAAGGGACAGGAGTGCCCCCCAAGTGACCCTGCAAAGGAGTGCTAGAGCTCCTTGCCCCCAGACTCAAAGTCTATAAAGTGGAGTAGGAAAGTGCAGGACTTGCACCTGAACTAGGCATACCGTATGAGAACGGAGGGCCTGTCGCACTAGGTATGAAAGGGGTTGTGGTCGCCACCAAAGATGGGTTCGGACCCCTGTGTGAAGTAGTTGCGTCGAGACCATGGTGGCTCAGACCGATGACGGTAGGTTAGGATATGACAACTCTCCTGTGGTGACAACCGTGGTGGGAATTGAAGAATTCCTAGAAGGAATAACAACATTTGTTTCCATTGCTGTGTGTGACATTATCTGGCGCTTGTGAAATTGAATTGGTACAATAAAAGGTGCCAAGAAATCAGTGGTTGGGGTTTCAACCGAGCCAAGGGCAGTTGCTTCAAGGTCCAAAATGGTCGATTCCTCCGGGGGTTGTTTAGGCACAATAGGTTGCAACCCGGTTTCTTCAAAAGACCCTTGTTGGTCTAGCTTCCACCTTAATGGTGGCTCCAGTGTAACCGGCGGCAGGCCAAGAAGCCTTAGTGACCGACGGAGCTTGGGATCCTCCACTGTGTGAGAAGATCCAAGACACTCTAAGGTAGTCTAAACACTCAAAAGTAACACCCACTACAAAAGAATCCCTAGAAGATAAGACAAGCAAACACTAAATTAATTAGAAGAACAGTTACAACAACCAACACTAGAGAAACTTACCGGTGCAAGTGAAACTCGAACATGGAAGCACCCTATGGGTATACTCCGTAAAGTGTGGCCCAATGTCTATCCTAGGTACTACAGTATACCCCCGTAGTCACCTGTGTATGTCCCTAACAAAGATTGGTAACTAGGTTGTCAGCACGTGAACAGTCACCAGGTGAGTACAGTCGAAAGTCGGGTAGACCACAATGAGCAGGGTATTGAGCCCGAAACCTGTCAAGGGTATTGAGAGAAAATGTTCTAGAAGACAACTGAGGACCTCGAACAGATTCGAGACCCACAAAGCCCCGTGGAAAATGAAAATGACGGAATCCCAAAACAAGCCCTCTATATGTGTTCTCCACTATGATTGGTCCGGCTTTGGAGGGGTTATCTCCGCTACCTTTCTGCACACGACCTCATGTTTATCCCCTGTGTTAGAGGGGGGTCTGGAATAACTTTCATGAAAACTGGACTTAGACACTCCCTATCTCAGACTCCAATGTTTGATTTAAAATGGACTTGAAGAGTTTCCTCTCTAACCTAATCCAAGGCCCTAGTCCTGAACTAGTTTGTGAACCCTATAAACATAAAATTCTAGTAGATTTTAACTTTAGCATTGTTTTTTATGGCGTTTTATTACATCAAGGGGTATGAGGGTGAAACTGATGATGTGTAACAGACGAAAGCAAAAATGAATAAAAAAGATGGAAACAAAACTTTTACTAAATGAAAAATCTCAACAACTTTTCAAAAGAAATATTTTTAATTTTTCTAAGATTTTGGATAGCAAACTCAAAGGAATTTCACTCAACTATGAGCTACTTATGATCTAAGTGAACTGAAAAAACTTATGAAATAAAAAACTTTTCCCTAGCTAATGATGCAAAAACACACTCTTCAACCAAAGAAGAAAATGAAAAGAGATTTTTTATTTATTTAAATGCTAGTAAAGCAAGAAAGAGAAAATACCGACAAGCAAAAAACCAAGAAAAAAAATTCTGGCCTAAATCGCAGATCGTAAAGAATCAGGTCAAAAATCACACACTAGCAATTTTAAAAACAATGACTCTCACACTTGTCTAAAAACCTTAAAAAAAAAAAAAAAAAAAAAAAAATTACGACAACTTTTTAACTGAGAAAAAACAGGCTAAGGGTAAGATGAATCCTAAGCTACTGACTGCTCACAACATAGATTCAAACACCTGAGAGGAATAATTCTTATCAAGGGAAAGGATGACTACCTTACCCTCAACAAAAAGTATCCTGTACAAGCACACGACTATTATTCAAACAGCACACGTGTGGATGCGCGCTGAACAGAGACAGAGGGTGTGTACACACGAGATGACCTTGTATAGGCCGCATGTATATCTAAACTCTAACAAAAAAAATGAAAACAGGAAGGCCAAACTGGGAAGAGACCACTGGTATTGATAACCAGGATCCCTTGAAGGCTTGGATACTCTTTCTAACAGAAAAACAAATAATGCAAGAAAAAATGATAAGGCAAAAACAATTTGAGTTAGACCTGCTAGCAAACAAGACTTCAGATAGAATTCTAGAAGACCCCTTGAGAATGTGAGATTCTGACAGGGAAGAGGGTGGCTGCCTCTGAGGTTCTCTGAACTCTACACGCTATTTCTACCTCTACAGCTAGCATTCACACACAGGCTGTAAGAGGGTAGGGAATGGGTACACACATGAAAACCCTGTGCAATACGCGTGTACCTCTGTGGGGGGACTCCTTACATGATTCATATGGGATGTCAGGGGGGACTCCTTACATGATGGAGTCTTGAATTTAAGGAATTATCCTGATCTTCTATTTTTTCTTCTATTTTTGTCAAGCTTAAGAATAAATATTATGATTATTTTTTCGGCGATTAATATATATGCTCCCTATGCCAACACGATCTCATTTTGGGAACTTTTAAAATATGCATGTGTTTTTAGTGACCCTTTCTCGGTGATAGGGAGAGACCTAAACATTACTCTCTCCCTTAGAGAAGTGTGGGGGGGAAATACAAGAGAAGATCGACAAAGATGCTTCTTTATCTCTTTCCTTGAGTTTGCAAGCCTAGTTGACCTTGATTTGATAAATATTATTCCAACTTGGTGTAACTATTGAATACAAAAATATGAAGTAGCCAAAATATTGGATATATTTTTAGTCCGTGAGAGATTCCTGGAAAAGGGGTTTAGATTAAAATCAAGGGTGGAATATGGGGGGATTTCAGATCATCACCATATCTTACTATGTTAGAAATCAAGATCTGAATCACCACCTACTCCCATTATGTTTAATCATGTTTGGTTGGAAGATGAATATTTTAAGAAAATAGTAGTCTCCTCTTAGGAAAGGAAGGGCTCTGATAAGACTAAACCTTCAAAGGTCCAATTTGAAGCCAATATAAAGAGAACCAAAATGTCCATTAAAAACTGGATCCCTGTATGGAGAACAAGAACATATAGGGAAGTCCTAGATATTGAAATAAATCTCTCAAGGCTCCTATATAATGAGGAAGGAGTTCCCCTGAGTCTGGCTCAACCGGAGGAGATAAAAATTCTTGAGGAGAGGAGAAATGCATGGTTTAGAAAAGACAAGCATGAGTGGTTCCTGAAAAGTCATGCTATATGGTTGCAAGCTGGTGATAATAATACTAAATGTTTTCAAGATTTTCCCAACCACTAGAGGAACCTCAATACAATATGGGAAATTAAAAATGAAGAAGGGGATAAGGTAAGCTCAGTCCAAGAAAAATTCGAGGTTGGAGCACGTCATTTTGAAAATCTCTTCACGACCTCTGTGGGTTGTCCAATCCATGAGATCTTGGAGGTGGTAACTAAGTTTCATCATATATTCATAGAAGAGATGAATCAATCCTTAGAAGAAGAAGTGTCAGAAGAGGAGTTGTGCTCAATCCTCTCCTTAATGCAGAATGACAAAATCATGGGGTCAAACAGGTTTCCTATGGAATTCTAGAAATATTTATCTAACCTTTTGAAATATGACCTTCTCCTAATGATTAGGGAATCCTAGAGAGAAGGAAATATCTATGGTCCTCTCAACTCAACTTTTTTTGTCTCATCCCTAAAAAACAAAGTGCATATTACATCGAGGACTTTTTTCCTATCTCTTGTTGTAATGTAGTGTACAAGTTCATTTCGAAAATCATTTCCCAAAGATTAAGACCCATGTTAAGTATAGTTATTGGACAAGAACTGTTTGGTTTCCTGTAGAATAGGAAAATTCATGATGTAGTGGCTATTTCCCAAGAAGTTCTCCATTTGGTCAAAAGAAAAATATCAAAGAAGCTATTTTAAAATTGGATATGTCGAAAGCCTGCAACAAAGTAAATTAGACCTTATTATGTTTGGTACTCATTCAAATGGGTATGAATCTTAGTATGATGAATTGGATTATGGGTTGTTTCCAGAACACATCCTTTGCAATTCTGATTAATGGATCTCTTTCACAATTTTTCAAAGGATAAAGAGGACTACAATAGGGATGTCCCTGTTGGACACACCGAATACACTCAAAGGGGTGGGGGGGTGAATTAGTGTAGGGGTCTTTTGACAAATTATTTACAAAACAAATTTGTTAGAAATCACCACTTACTGAATATTCATTACTTTCATTTATAATGTAGTCATATATAAACAACAAACATCATTAATAAACCATTATCATAAAGAACACAAGGCACACAAGATATATGTATAAGTTTATTTTGTATTATGGACTACAATCCTTGGGGTTTATCAACATCAGCTGAAAAGAGAAGCAACTCCAGAAGAGCACCAACTAAGAAGAGGAATCAATCATAAAGTACAAGACTCAACTTGTAAACATATATCTGTTATCTCCCAAAATGAATCAGTCAGTTTGTTCCATTTTGTAGATGATAGCATGGTTATAATTAGGGTTCTATATAAATTTTTATAATTTAGAAGTGTCAAAACATAGGATTTAAGATGTTATCCTAGAAATAAATCGATCCTCAAAAGTTTTTTTCAAAAAATCAAGAAAAAGTCTTTCAGCAACTAACATTTGTTTTGAAGTTGAAGTTAGTTGGTGAAATCCTCAGGTTTCAATGGCTAAAGTGTACTCCCAGTAGCAAGTGAGCCAATGAAAGTGTTAACATGGGTTTTTTCTCCAAAGATTCGAGAAACCCAAAAAGGATACACCGGACACGCGTCATACGATCATCATGGCAAGTTAATGGAAGCAAATGAATGGTGACACTTTTTCATCACATTCTATAAGGACATCATGATATATTGTGATCACGAATTTCGTGTGGCAGACAGAGAAGGGTTTGAAGATGTGACGAACTCTTAATCATCACTGCAACCAGAGGATAAAGTACCAGATTTTTGTTAACACCAAATCACATCATCATTTCTTATTTCAAACTCACGGTGTTTAAAAATTCTATTATGGGGTTTCATCTTTCAATTGATAACACAGGGTCATTTTCACCAGCGCCAACCCTTTCCTTATTAAGAAATATTATTGTGTCAACCATGTACAAATTAACTGGTGATTAAGTTGCAGATGGCAAGGAAACAAGGAGGACTACTTTTGAGGAAAGAATTAGACAATTTATCTTTTTTGCATTCTCATCCAGAGGTTCAGAAGCATTTCTCAGACGCAAGATGTATGACCTATGTAGAAAAGTTGCAGGAGGGCTATCACCAGGTGATAGCAGAGACTTTTGCAAAGTCATATGATGGGAAGAAATCTATAGTGGGTCCTCTCGAACTGATAGTTGATGAAGCTTCCATCACTTCAACAACTGGCTTACCCAGAATAGGTCAAAGTTGGTTTAAAACAACAGTAACCAAGAATTTGGATTTTAGATCATATCTCAAAACAAAGTTCTGAAGTATAACCTAGAAGAAAAGTATCCCTGTTTCTTACCTTGAAGATGAATGGAAAGATTTGTTCAAAGGAATTCAGCTATATGTAACCTCAGAGGGCAGGTATGACAAGTTGATGTTATATCACTTTAGACTCTTAGATCATTTCATAGGGAAGGTCCTTCTAAATTTGCCTTTCTTTCTTCATAGAAGCCTAACAAAGGTGTGCAATAGGATCAGAGCTAAACCATTCAACATAAAAAATGCCCTTTGTCTTTATGGCCTGATTAAAATGATCATCTTGGAAGAATTGAAACAGAGAGAAAGAACTTGGCAACACTTTGTCTTATGGGAAGGTTTTGAGACCCAAATTCAACCTATGAATGAAAAGAAGAAAGCAGGCAAGAAGAATCCAACTCCTCAGAGTAGCTCAAGGAGAAGGAGAGCTCTCCCAAAGTCACTAGAAGAGAAAAAATCCAGCGTAAAGCCCAAGAAAGATAAAAAGAAACTAGATTTTGAAACAAGCTTAGAGCAATCCACAGTAAAGAAGGTAAATGTTCTAAATCTGCCATACACAAATTCAGACACAGAACCAGAAAAAGATGATGAAAGTCTAGCCATCAAAATTTCAGAGCACTCCATGGAACCTGCATAGGATTTTGAAGTTTTTACTTCCAAAGATGAAGGTGAAACCTCAAGAAATAAGAAATCAAAGAAATCATAGAAGATCAAGGAGCTGAAGGAGATAATAGCATAGCAGGAGATTCTAGAAAGGGTGATAAAGGCAAGATATAAAGCTTTATTAGAGAATTTCACAAAGACCAATGCATATTTTGAGAAGCTAACATGTGAAAGTATAAATGATAAGAAGAAGAAGAAACATATCATGAAGGATTATAATAGCTTATGGTGGTTAGCTAAGCACCTGAAGAGAAAAATAAAAAAGTTGAAGGAAAAAATTACCACACATCTAGATTTACAGGTGCTGGCACAGGTTGCTATAAATTTGCAGGGAGATTAATCAAATAAACAATGATTTTTTATTTTGAACACGAAAGGTTTTCCTTTTGATTAAAACATAGTTTTCACCAGCACAAAAGGCGCAATTATAACCAATTAGTTGTTGAAAAGCAGAGCTTTCATCGGCTAATTAGAAAATCCTAAGGCGAAATAGTTGGTGAAACTGCTGAGTAAGAATTTTGAAGATTTGAGCTCGAACATAGAAATTTTTGGGTGATTTAAAGGATAAGAGAGCATCAAAAAGATTAATCACCAAATCATGAAATATTCAGTTTCAAAGATTCATGGAAATTTTGGAGGTGAATGCTTAATTGGTCAACTAACGCTTTGCTCACAATTGTTGAAAGTTTTCCAACTACTGAAGACATGTGTCCTTTCCTCCATGACACATCAGAGACATAGCAATTATGAAGACCACATGTCGAAGACAAACTTTGAAGACAGTTCGATTAATAGGAACTAGTTCTTAGTTATCCTATTGTATTTAGTTTTGTTTTCTGTTTTCTATATTTAGAAATCTAGATCCAGTTTTCCAGGATCTAAGACTTGTTGTAAAGGCTATAAAATCCTATCTTTTTCAGATACCATGGTTCGATTTTGGATACAAAAGATACTATATTGTAAACATAGTTTTCCATATGATAATAAAAATCACAGTTTTCTCTCTCTATTGATGTCAGATTCTCATATTTCCTTCTGTACTCTTATTCAAGTTGTTTTAGCTACAAAATAATTGCCATCTCATTGGTTAGCTCATAACTTGATTAATAGTTTCTTATCATTGTTTATTAAACCCTACATTTGTATTTGGTTTATAAGCATTGTTTTCTCACCCACTTAAAAATTATCATCTGATTATTGATCCTTGAGAGAATTGATTCATTTGATTCTCATTTTGACTGTCTGAGTACCATATTGTAATTGATTTATCCCATTAATACACACATACAAAAATACAAAAACAAGTTTGTCTTAAGTTACCAAGCATCTTTGATCCACAACCTCAAAGAGTTTATTGGAGT